>CAJUYG010002554.1:0-30427 GCA_910591675.1 Galerucella calmariensis | reverse complement strand
AAGACGCTGTCATTTGAATTTCATTCCTGTCCAGTTTTCGTCTTGGGCATTAATGTTAGTAATTGTTCTAGTTTTACGATTAATATTAATGTTCATAAGTAATGATTGTTAAATATTGATAATAAAAATTTGCAATTGCTGAATTTTTCTCATCTGATTTCATCATAAGAAAATGGAGTGCTAAAAATATTTTTAACACTAGTGTTAAAAGTATTTTTAACACGCTGCTATGTAAACAATCGTTTTTAACATTGTTTGTGTCACTTTTAATGACAGTTGTACAAAAAAATATTATAATGTATAAAAATCATACCATAAATATATACTTTTTTCACAAACCACATCCTTGGCAACCATGCACAATAACGGTGACGGCTAACCTAACCTAACATAATCAAAACGTCAAAGCATGCTCAAAATCTCTTGTAATTTGTGCTCAAAATTCATAACGCCATTTTTGTGTGCTTCATTGTTTGAAGGTGTTTAATCGGCGATATTAATTGTGTTATTTGACTAATCAATTGTGCATTGTGGTAATATTAACTATAAAAATATAGTGGTATAGATTATTATTCTTATAAAATGAATAAACATCACGGCGAAGTGTATTGTTCATACAGAGACTCTCCAAATAAATTTTATTCGGAAAGAAAAATAAAGTTCTCTCGATTTCTAACGGATGAGAGTATATAATTTAATATCCCGGCCTATGATAAAAGAAGTTTTAAAGTTTTTGATATTAACTTTGGTGCTACAAATTATTATCAACATTCTCCCTTGCGTAGGTGTATATTGTATTCCCTTTGATAATAAATAAAGTAAGAATTATTCGTACTTTAAAATTTGGTTGATTTTTGTATTTATTCGTGTTATCTAAAAATGTATTTATTAATTAATCTCCCAAGAGTAATGACTATTTATAAAAAATCATAGAAATGTACATATAGCTATTTATTAAATACATAAATATATAATCGATTATGATTGTTTCAATTTATGGCGCAGTTTTAAAGATTTAGTGGAAACCTCCAAAAAAAACTAGATCCAGCACTATAAATTGTTATTGTCCCCGAGTCAACAGTGCAATTTGGTAAGAAATTCAGAAAATATTTTAAACTGGCAACATCGCCGCCATACCGAGTTAAAGGTACAAGGTCATTGACGACGAAGCTGAAAATCGTTTGATGTTTTACCGGGATTCGTATCTGTTCTCTTTATAATCTGTGCCCTAGCAGCATTTTAATAAACCACCATCAGATCTTTCGAACTGATTGGTTATAATAAGTAGTTAATGCAAAATTAGTTGATAATATGTATGTAGAAAATGCAATTGTACTTACTGTGAAGTATGTAAAACTTGATGCTAAAATATTTACAAAAATAAGATTTGACTGTGTATTTAACTTTGAAACTTATATTTTTAACATAAAAAAACAAACGTTGACTATAGATTTTGTTTATCAAACGAAATTAATAATAAAAGTTGCTATCAACTTGGTCGGAATATAATTTGTTGAAATTAGAACCGCTCATCCGCTTAATATGAAAACTGGTACCTACCTATTCATGCTGCCAAGGCTCTGGCTAGAGCAAGAGAGTTTTTATGTCGCCCTTTGAAACGCGCGATACTGCGCTGAATGAAAATTACAATTTTCTCTTCAAAAATTCGATTCTAGGTGCCTAGGAATTGAAACTGACTTCTTTTCTTGGCAAGTTGACATGAGCTTCGTTAACTAGAATTCCAGAGTGAATCCATACTGGAAAAACCTTATTGATCCGTATGTAAACCAGTTCATGTCTGCTACAAATAAGAAGAATTCATTTCTCTTCGATTTCTTCCCAGCTGCAAGAATGTACTTGTAACTCATTTGGTGTGAATTTTTAGTGGGTAAGTGGTCCAAAGGTATGACAAAGAGCTCCGTGAGGCCCACCAGTTGGCCGTCAACATCAATTTTGTATATTTTTCAGGTGGTCATTCTCGCTATCCTCGCAATATAGAGATGAAGGGATATTATGTAGAGAATTGTTCGCAACGTCATCGTGAAAGAGACCTCCTCGCGGAACTGTTTACTGTCAGGCGCAAGCTGCATTGGAAACAATGTAACAGCCTTGAATATTACTTTTTTAAATGAAAAAAAGCCTTAAATATATAGTTGATATTGGTGCATACAAGAGAGACTGACAGAAAACGGAAATTATGAACTTCACGAAAAAGGGAACTACCAAAATTAAAACCAATAGTGCTAGGAGAAATTATGATTTCTTTTGCCAAATAATATATCTAGGAGTTCATTTTGATTCCCCGCGAGGAATTTTTTTTTATTAATTTTATTTTTAAATAATCATTCTGCTTGATATTAATAACGACAATAGGTAGACGTTTGAAGTATTTAGCAGAATATTCATTATTATAGATAATGGTACGGTACCCTCCATGAGGGAGTCCGACTGGTAACATCTACTTATAACAGCATCGTATATTCAAAAAAGGAAACCGTAGCATTATACAAATTGGACATTCGTTTACCACAAAATTAGTGGAAACATAAAATTGAATTGTCAATTTTTTAATTTGAAGTTATATTACAGTTTATAGAAATTTTTATTTTCTAGATTTTTTCCTAAGTGGGTCGTAGAAAAAATATGCTGCTCGACTCGTGTGGATTGTCCATATCGCACTTGAACGATTGAGCACTCCGCCTATGGCGTCGTGCTCCATCTTCGTGCGATATGGCCATCATATCCACACTAGTTGCACAAACTACAATTTCTTTCAAAATATGCCCTTTTACATTTAAAACTACCTGCCAAATGTCAAATCAATTTATCCATCCATTTTAAAGTTATCAAATTAAAACATTCAAGTTTTCAAAATTTCAACACCCTGTATTTCGAAAAGTAGCTAGACACCTTAACCGCGCAAAAAAATTATGGAAATAATAGTAAAAATTTATCCGAACAAATTCAAGTAGATCACTAGCACTGCGAATACCAGCTTTGCATAGAATTTCAATATAGCATCGGTGGTTCAGTGGTTAGAATGCTCGCATTGCACGCGGGCGGCCCGGGTTCGAATCCGGGCAGGAGCATATTTATTATTATTAATCGCTGCTTCGTAAACGAGAGAGAGAGACTAAGAAGGCACAAGCACGCAAAAGCAAGGCACATAACGAAGCAATGTAACATAACGTAGCGTAACGTAACGCGTAACTGTCAGATCTTTTGCGTCGCGACCCCTGGTCGCTCAAACATAACCTGGCGTAAAGAACTAAAGTTCCAAAAATTTGTGGAAAAAAACTAAGAGCTACAAGAAAGTCTCGAAAAGAGTCGGACTGGAGGATGTAATCTAGACTTGGAAGACCAGAATAACTCTGTGGGAGAGGCCAATTAGCAAACTCATCCAATCTAATCCAATGATATCAACGGTACCAGTCAACGGATTATTGTAACTTGTCCGTAGATGGTGCTACAGCATTCAACTTCCATAATGTTCAAATGTTGATGCGAAGGCGTCCACCAAGCACTGAAGGGGAATGAACCTGTGAAGAATTATCGACGTGGCTAGTACTTAGATTGGAGACCACTGGGAAAATCTCTTATCGTTATCGTACAGCCTGTAGCGAAGCATATTAGACTACCAAAAGGTGCACTTCATACTACTAGGGTGAGTAGCACATCACAGCTCGGTGCACGAGGTGTAATATAGATATAACGATATACCGGATGAGACGAAAAACCGAGGTCCCGAATTCATGGATGTTGGGCTCGACAAAGATCCGCGAAAGTACTCCTGAGTTCGGTGATTAGCCTCAGCTCCAGAAATAAAACTACGTTTAATAACAAAGGTAGAAAATAGTTATTTTCCTAACAAGTGCGGAAAGTGATACTTTCCCGCACGTGACTGCAGTTGACCCGAACGACGCGAAGCGAAGTTCGGGCAAGCGTTCAAGGGTGGGAAAGATACTTTACGCATGAGTTAGGAACATTATTTTTTCTACGACCGTATGTACAAAAAAGTATACCAAGCCATTTTTCAAGTTATTTTATTTCAACATCATACATATACAAAACTTCAACCAAAAACTATTATTATTATTATAAATATTAATATTAGAGATACAATTTGTTGCATTCTGTAAATTATTTAAAATTGCCGGTCCAGTGGAGTTATTTGGTGTTAACTGGTAAGTAGATAACGTTGATGAGGATGGCATTGGTTGCAGATCACATAAAGATGACGATGAAGGTGACGGCAACGGTTTTAAGTCATTTGTAGATGAAACAATTTTATTTGATATATTTTTCTTATATCAAACCCGGGTGGTTTGATAGTTGTTTTATGACACAACTTTAAATAATGTATATCAAAATATCTTCATTGTTTTATATTTTCAAAAAATTAAAAATGCAACAAAAAGCCAGAAAAGGAGTAGATTTTCTTTGGTGGACTATTTATTCACCTGTTGAAACAATAGTTATAACATCCGAAGTAAAAAACTATCTAATAGGGTCAAAATTTGCATAATTTCACTTTCCCGCACTAGTGCGGGAAAGTGACACTTTCAAAACTAAAATGCGTACGGGAAAGTGGGTAAAAACGCACGGTCGTAGAAAAAATTTTTATCGATTCAATAAGGGAAAGTTAAAAACAGAAATACTAGAAAATATATTCGACTGTTCTTAATATCGATAATTTTCTTGCACTAAGCAGCCGGTGTTTCGACGAAAACTGAAGTAGATTACAGTAAAGTAGCGAAAGCAAGAAATTTTGTGTTAATTCCACCGACGTATATATAAGAGTAGAAAACTAAAACTGTCTTATACAGCCATTTCAGTGAATATATTATCTTTGGAAGATAAACCTCGTACACAGGCAGTACTTAACGAAATGTGGCGCAATTGAAATTGCAAATCGCTGAATTAAGGTAGAACTTTCGAGTAAATATATTCCATATTCCCTTCTCTATGAGGATAAATTAGATATGCATGTTATACTGTAACATGCCACTACTATAGATGATGACTTGGTATTGATCACGTTATATTTCAATAGATATTAGATTTTTCATTACATCGTTCTTCATAATACAGTGGAATCTATGCTCGGTTTATAGCATTAAAAATATACAGGGTGTCCCACGACGTTTTGAAAGTCCAAATTCTCGAAAACTGTTCATATGACATGTATGAAATTTGGCAGATATAAACAGTCGAAACTGATGTTTATATTTATTATAAAATGACTTCCGTTTTTCCTGTCATTTCGGGTCACGTGACCCCAACTTAATTTTTTAAATAGGACAACCGGTATAATATTACAATTTTGGATATATCATTCAAAAACAAATTCAACGATACCACACTTGTCATCATTGTATTGTGCAGTAATGATAATATGGGCAATTAAATGAACATCTGTATAAATTATTTTATTAAAAAACGTAACATAGGGAATTAAAAAGTACAAGTGATTAGAGAAATTGTTCAAATTGATGACCATGTACATTGACACTGTTAAAATCAGTTATTTTAACATCATGTGACGTCGTTCGCTTCTTTCAATTTTCCTTTGATGCTCCCCTGTATATTCAACTATCCTAGTTGAGTACAAGAGTTTCAATTCCCTTTTTCAAATTTCGGTAATCTCCGCCTACCCGGAGAAACTCGAAAAGCAACGTAACCGCCGTGGCCCCACCCTCGCCAAAAGTTCCCAAAAAACGCTCTCTTTCTTTTGGGCTTTAGCCTTGGAAGCATCTTGTGAAATGTAATTGTGATAAAACGCCAACTTTCCATGCCTCATGGATTTAAAATGATCTATCGTTACAGTAATTAAAGCCAGTGTTAGTGTTCATAAATTGTATCAAGGTAACAAAAACAAATTTATTTCTGCTATTGTAACCCTCTATCAATACGCATCACGTTTGCCGAAAACGCGGCAAAGTAACCTGCCGTTAAAGGAAGCTCTTCACGGCGTTGCCTAGTTCACGAAACCGTATAATTTGTAGCTATAGTAAAAATCTCTTAGACTATTATATTGTCTTGCTATTATCGTTATTATGTGTTTGTGTTCGCGCTTTATATTTCAAACCGGCATGTGCGCGTTTCGACTCTGAACTTTTCATAAATAAGTATTTCTATTTCATTAATATACTTAGTTGTTAATATCACTAGAATTTTATTTAAACCCGCTTTCCCTGATTACAGGGTGGTCCTTCGAATATTTTAAGACAAATTAAACCGCGATCAAACATGTGTAAGGATCCTTTGTTGAACCTAGATTCTCCATTTTTAGAATTAATAATATTAAAGCCCACTCTCAATTTAATCCTTCACAGACACAATGTTCAAACCTTGTTAAAACATTTCTTGTAAGTGATGCTGTGATCATTGCGGGTGTTACGATCCGACATGCCTTTCTTATTTTATTCTCTAAGTCATCTAAATCAATCGATGGTGTGACATAAACTAGACCTTTTAAGTAACCCCAGAGAAAGAAATCTAAGGGTGTAATATCCGGAGAACGGGGTGGCCACAGAATCGCACCATTTCGACCAATCCATTTTTCAGGAAATGTGCTGTTGAGATATTCTCTCACTGACCCAAAAAAAGTGAGGAGATGCTCCATCTTGCTGCCACCACATTGTCTGCCTTTCATGTAAGGGAATATCTTCAAGTAATTCTGGTAGAGTATTTTGAGGAAAATCTAAGTATCTTTGCCCCGTTAATGTTCCTTCATAAAAATAGGGACCAATCAACCGACCGTTAAATAAACCGCACCAAACATTGATTCCCCATATTGTTTGAAAATTGGTTTCGCGCATCCACTTTGGATTCTCCTGGCGATTATGGCGATTAACAATACCATTGTTATGAAATTTACTTTCATCACTCCATAATATTTTTTCTAAAAAAGAAGGGTCATCATTAATGTGTCCTAACATTTCAGCAATAAAATTTATTCTCCTTTCCGGATTTGCAGGAACTAAACCTTGTGTTAAATGTATTTTATAAGGATAGTATTTGTGATTTTTTAATACTCTTTGTATTGAACTTCTACTTATTTGTAATTATTGTTCAAGAAATCGTATTGAGGTGTGTGGATTTACCTGAAGATAAGCCAAAAATATGTATCAAATTGTCATCTGTCTGAGCGGTCTTTTGACGAGAAAATTGATTTTGACCGCTTGGAAAAGAACCAGTTCTTAGCTTCCGTTCGACATAGACAAAAGTATTTTGGTTTGGAGTTATTCTATGAGGAAAACGATTTCTGTACAAACCTTGAGCATGAGTTTTGTTTTTTCCACATTCTCCATAAATAAGTAGCATGTCAACATATTCATCGTAAGTAAAAAATTGAAGGCATTATTTACCTATTATTACAGTGTCTTCACAAGAACATGACTAATAATGACAGTTCTTGAATAAAATTCACCTAACAATAATGAATGACAACCTATGTTATTGATAGTATTGTTTCACAGCCACCTAAATTTTTGAGTGCAAAATATTGCTTTAATAAATTTAATAAAAATAAATAGCTCCTATTATCATTACTGCACAATACAGTGATGACAAGTGTTGTATCGTTGAATTTGTTTTTCAATGATATATCCAAAATTGTAATATTATACCGGTTGTCCCATTTAAAAAAATCATGTTGGGGTCACGTGACCCGAAATGACGGGAAAAACGAAAGTCATTTTATAATAAATATAAGCATCAGTTTCGACTGCTTATATCTGCCAAATTCCATACATGTCATATGAACAGTCTTCGAGAAATTGGACTGTCAAAACGTCGTAGGACACCCTGTATTAATTGAAATTAAAATGGAGAGCATTTGTCTGGCAATCACTCAAATATAGTCTTCGATTGGTTTCTAAACTCAATTTCACTTATCTTAGCATCTCAGTAGCCTGTCGAATAGTTTTACAAGCTGAGCTGGGTCAAACTACTAGCTATGAAAATGGAATTGACAATTCAAATTTTTTGCGAATTCTGGGTTACCTAGTATTATAGCTCAACAAAAACGTGCAATATAATATTGTAAACCTAGGAGATTGTCTTTAACATATTTGCTGCTGGAAATTACCTACTACTACTACTACTACAGAATGTGCAGGCGAGCCTTGACCTAGCCAAACTAAAGTCACGGTTCTGGCACTGAGGCCACTGGCGGGCCCATTGTGCCATTCCTGCTACCTAGTCATCCATGAAGCCGAGCCCTTCAATAAAGGCCACAACCTTTTTCAGTGGATGCCTGCTTGTGTCTCCAGGAGCTATGACAGTGACTCCGAAGATTCGCCTGCGTAATACAGCCCAGTGTGGACACTCTAAGAGTACATAAACTGACGTTTCATCAGTCATGCCGCAACCCCTACATAGGGAACTTTCCTCTACTCCTAGATTGTAGAGGTGCTTCCTCATACAGCAGTGCCCTGTTAGGAGTCCTGCTATCTTCCTTAACCTACTCCTTGGTAGTTTAATAGCTGCCCCAGCGTGTCCATCAGTCCATCCCTTCAGTACGAGTTTGGATTGTCTAGGACCCTGCAGAGCAATGAGCAATGAGCGAGGTGCTGGTTCCTCAGCCACTTCCTCGTCTCCTTGCGTATTGTTTGTTTTGTTAGGCCGAGGGTCGGCCCGGGCCGCAGAAAGGAGATGCCGCCCCTTCCGCTGCCAGTGCATCCGCCATTTCGTTGCCTTCAAAACCAGAGTGGGACGGAATCCATTCTAGCCGCACTGCGTTCTGACTTGCAAAATCAGCAAGTCGTTCTCGACATTCGTCAGCAAGTCCCGAGTTGATGGTATATCCACTCAGGGCTTTAATTGCTGCCTGACTGTCGGTGTATATGGTTATACGTCGATCCACATAACATCTGTCTAGGTTTATCTGCGCACATTCCAAGATAGCGTATATCTTGGCCTGATATGCAGATACACAATCACCCAATGGTATACAGATTTGTGTCCTTGGGTTCCTAGAGTAAATTCCAGCCCCTGCTCTGTCACCAGAGCATGAGCCATCTGTGAAACAAACAGTCCCATTAGGCTGTGTATTCGTCCCTTCATCCCAGAATTCTCTGTCCCGGATCAGAGCCCTGTATGGGGTTGCGAAGTAGTACTTGCGCAAGCATTCGTCAGACGCTCGAGTCAGAACTGGAATATCTTCCAGGAGCCGGCGCCTCTTGACGTGTCTGCACTCTTCCCCTCTTCGCACGTATCCCAGACGCTTCATGCGCAGGAAAGCACTCCCCACCTCAGCCTCGATCACATGGTGAAGAGGCCGAAGACCAAGGATCACTTCCATCGCAGCAGTTGGTGTAGTCTTCATGCAGCCAGTTGCATCCAAACTGACCACCCTTTGAAGGCGTGCCAGTTGCGATCTAGCCGTGACCAAGGTTACCCTCGGCCACCAGACCAGAGCCGCATATGTGAGCATAGGCAGCATAATAACTCTATAGAACCATATGATCGTTTTGGGGGTCAGTCCCCACTTTGGAAATTACCTAACAATTTGAATAAAAATGCCTTTAGTTTGAAATTCGCGCTCAACCAAAAATGACTGATGACATTAGGAGTGCGTTTGTAATCTATGGGTTAGATGAGGAGCGAAAACAGACAGTGTACGGGTCAGACAGACACGCCTTGGGAGAAATCAGCTTGAACGACTAAGGCGCTCTCTACTGATGTCCATAAAGTAACGCAAACATCTATTGAAACAAAGACCTAGATAAGTTACCAGCCCCACACAAGATCTTTATCTGACTGGAACTATGCCAATAATTTCTCTAGTTTCATATTTTTCTCACCTACCTACCATTTAATTTCAACATCCTTTCAACTTTTTTCCTCTATTCACAACAAAATTTGGCTGCTAAAGGAAACATTATCAGATATTTCGAGAAATTTGGAGGGTTTTTTCTCCATAACATCCATTTCACAAGCTTTAACACTTTCGACAAATGTTTAAACAAAATTTCTGATGGTTACTTATGGTGACATCTATGAAGGAAATAGTGAAGCGCTTGGGAGATCCCAATAAAATATGTGGCTCACTGTAGTTGAGTTAGTTTTCCGATCGATTCAATCATAGTGTTGCTTTTTTAATATTTAGAGGGTTTTAAAACTGAAAAATAGGTTTCATGGTTTTCACGAGGGTGTGGAGATTACCAACGTAGTTATTTATATATTTTTTGGGTAGTATTGAAAAAAACAACAACAAAATGTAATACAAAATCGTTTTTATTACCCAATATACAAGAGGGTTGGAAAAAATACTTATTTTTTTATAAACAAGTTACTTATAAATAATTCTTGTAAAATACAAGTTTTATCTAAATAAAATAAATTAAAAACAGAAAAAATCACAATAAATAATCCTATTCAAGAAGTCCTATTTCCAGAATTGCTATGTTTTATCAAGTTTTCTATAGTAAATAAACTAGCATTTTTATTCCTCTTCGGCAATTCTTCTTTTTGTTGCTCAATTTGCGTCATAACATCATAAGGTTTGTTGATGAGAGAAATCGCTTGTTCCTGAAACGAAATCAACAATGGGATGTTAAACTTAACAAAAATATAATGTTTTCTCAATATTATTATTCTCATAAGGTTTTTTTTGTCGATTTAAAAACTCAAATTTGAATGATTTAGATATTTGGCCATTCATGCTGTGACGTATATTACTTAAAAGAGAAGTTAGCTACATACACTGTGTTATTTATAAGATCCGACATAGGGATTCCTGTACAAAACTGTCAAATGCAAGCTAACTTTTTCACCAAATAGCGTTCATAAAAAATAATAACAGATTTGGAAAGGTCATTGAAAAATAAGTTCAAATGCACATTCGACATTTTTAAACTAAGCTATCCATTCTTTTATTAAGCCAGAGCAGATCAAGGAGAATTAAGAGTGCATTGAGAATATTTTTTAACGACCTTTCCGAATCTGTTAATCTAAACCTATCTACCCGAAGGTGTAAGGTGATCAAATTTGGCTTAATCATTAAATATAAAAGCTCTCCATGTTTTTTTGTTTCTTGCTTTAAATCGTGCTTCCGCTATAGTTATACCTTTGTTTTTCAAAACCTTTCTATATTATCGTCCCATGTTTTCCTTGGTCATCCTCTGGTTCTGCTATCATGTCTTTTTGCTTCCCATATCTGTTTCACTGGTATGTTGTTGCTTAATCTAGCTAAGTGTCCAAACCATTTTAATTGTCGATCTTGTATTACAGGTAGAGCATCAAGGTTTTCTCTCACTACTGAATTTCGTATTCTGTCTCTCCTTGTAATACCTGCGACTTTCCGTAGGTATTTCATCTCCATACTCTGTAATTTGCTTTCCATCCTCTTCGTCAGTACTCAGCTCTCGCATCCAAAAGTTAATATATGAAGAAAGATAGTTCTATATATAGTCATTTTCGTTTTAACCGAGATTTCTTTCTTCCCAATGAACGAGTTTTTAAGACTATGGTACACCTTCGAAGCATTTTCTAGTATTTATTTCTATGTCATGGTTCCCTTTATTATTGATGTTTACTCCTAGGTATTTGAAATTTTCTACTTGTTCCAGATGTTTTCTGTTGAGATTCACATTTATTTGGGTATCTTTCTTTCCTGTCCTGTTATTTTATATGAACGCTATTTGGTGAAAAAGTTAGCTCGCGTTTGGCAGTTTTGTCGCCTCTTATAAATAACAGAGTGTAGAAGTTGACATAGGACCAAAATTCTGTCGTCTTCTTTTTTAAAATCGCGATGAATAGGTTATGCTTTTGCTATATTACTTTTATTAAGAATGTCTTGGGAGCTGTTTAAATTTACTACCAATTTAATTCCATGGCTATTAAATTTTTCTTCATAAATTTCACTTTCTGTCAGTTCTGAATATTTTTGAAACTCCATTTAATCATTTAATTCTATTTTCATCAGAAATATTATGAAAGGCAAGGCAGAGCCGTGCCGGGGGTGCGAGGGGTGCATGGCACCCGGGCGGCAACACTAACAACTGTACGGAAATATCATTTCCTTACAGTAAGGAAATGACATTTTCTTTCCTTACAGTAAGGAAGTCCTGACTTTTCCTAGCGATTTGCGGAAAAAAACCTTTTTTTTTATAGCGGCATTTCTCCGAAATATTGTTTTCTTATTATTATTACAACAATACCAAAATAGTGCGTTGAGCGTTTGGGAGAATCGTGCGGCGTAAAAAATATAATAAATAGGTCATAATAAAGAATACTTAAATAAGGCCGCAATTATACTTCCAGGTGTCAGGTGTCAGGTGGTAGGTGGCAGGCGACAGGCGACGTCACCTATGTTTGAGTTGCTTTATTTTCACTGTTGTCGTTTATACTTGGTCGAGGTGGTGGGAGATAGGGCGGCGATGTCGCCTACTGTCACCCGTATCTGCAAAATGTGACAGATTCGCAGCTTGCCACCCAGCGCTCGAGGTACTTTCGCGCAGTATATTTTGATTGTTTCAAGTGTATACATCATATATTCGAAAACTTATTTATAATTGAGTTTTAATAATTATTTATAATGGCAAAATACAAAATTCGAAGAACCTTTCAGGATGATTTCTGAGGTCTCGGTATAGGTTATGGAATTCGCCGTATTGATATCGCAATTCATTTACCGGGTGAACACTATACTCTCTACTTCTTTTTCTAGGAATATCTTCTTCTTCGTCTTCGAGCACGAGAAGCGCACGACGCGTTTTAAACGACATCCCGGAAAATACTAAATCCAAAATGCATTTATTTTCGGTTTGCAACCAAGCGTTGACACTCAATAGTATATTCACGTTATCACTTAACACCTGCAACTTGTCACCTGACACTTATCCCCTGTCGCCTGCCACCTACCACCTGACACCTGACACCTGGAAGTATAATTGCGGCCTAAGGGGATCGCGGATCGCGGCACGGATCGCGACTTTTAGACTCTTTACCGACTTTGAGAATGTGGTATTTTGTTTGCGTTCGCGTAGCCATTGTTTAACTTTTTCAATTTGAGTGGATCAGTTGAAAACCAAAGAGCAAAGAGAAAAGATTGCGATGTTACGAATTAGGGAACAAGATCAGTGTCTATTTGATTTATTTTTCCCGACTAGGTACGCTAATAGGGCGGTATATTTTATTTTTGCACCCGGGCTCGGCCCTGATAACAGGTTCTTTATTCAAATGATGTTTACCAAGTAAGTTCAATAGCACACTTCAGGAACACCAATATGTTTCTTCGGATATTTTTCTCAACAAGAGTGTGATTGTTTTTTGCAATTGTTCGTCTTTTTATTACTTATGTCAGTTAGTGATACAAAATCGCTGCTTGATTCTATAGCTTAAAATGTTGTCTCTGCTGATGTGATATCTTCTACCTTTGAAAAAATTATTTTCCATTGCTGAGGTGGTTGCTTCTTATGTATTACATTTTGTAACTGACTATCAGTTCATGAGACATCGAACTATAAAGTGGCTAACTTCATTTTTAGGTATGAGAGAGTATTTGTAGTGAAATTTAGGATTTTGTAATTTCCAGATATTTCGTTTTTTACTTTCAACCTTTGTCTATTCAATCAAAGCTTTAATTGACAATAAAATGAGTCACCGTGAGTGTCAACTCCGGACAGCATTATTTAAGCACTTAAGCACTTTTGTGATTTCGGTTGCTAAGTCTGTTACATTGGAGTGTTCTACGTATTTTGCAATTTATTACAGATAGAGTAATATATAGACATAGCTTTTATAACTGAATAAGCGATAACGTTAAATTAGCGGAAAACTATAGTAGTAGTAGCATAGTGTGCCTTGACCACTAAAACAGTGGTTTCCCTTTATTTAGCGTTGTCAGAATGACATTTTCAGTGCATTATTTCTTCAATCTGTAGTTTCAGTTAGTAAAATGCCTCGTTTAATGAGTTAGTCTCGGTTAAAATTGTTTGTTTAATCAATGAGGGGTACAGACAAGAAGACATTGCACAGAGATTGAATGTCCATCAATCGACTGTTTCTCGCGTACTGAAACGTTACAATGAGACTGGAGGATACAAAAGGCGGCCTGGTCAAGGACGTAAAAGATGTACAACGCCAAGGGATGAGCAATATTTAAGAATTCAATCTTTGCGAAATCATACACTTACTGCTCCGCATCTAAAAAAATTAATTACTAAATGCAAGGCAAGTCAATGTTTCTACCAAAACAATAATAAGGAGACTTAAGGAGGTCGATTTAAAGCCAAGACGTCTTGCTAGAGTTCCTCGGCTTCTTCCACGCCATAAAATCGGACGGTTACAATTTGCAAGAGCACATGCTTACTGGAATGAACATCAATGGGGAAAAGTTCTTTTTACAGACGAAACAAGAATACAATTATGGAAGCCTGATGGACGTAGTCGAGTGTACAGAAGGCCAGGAGAACGTTTCGCAGAATGTAACCTTGCACATAATCCTAGCTTTGGTGGTGGTTCCATTATGCTATGGGCTGGCATTTCTTTGGAGAGTCGCACGGAGCTCATTGAAGTGAATTTGAGGATGTCGGGGTTGCGAAGCTAGAGTGGCCACCATACAGTCCTGACGCAAATCCTATAAAACATGTATGGGATATCCTAAAAAGAAATATTCGAGCACGGAATCCAGCTCCTAACTCAATTGCAGAATTTAGGATTGCTGCACAGGAAGAATGGAATCGAATACCATCAAAGATCTTTTGCGCAGCATGCCTAGGACGATGCAGGCTATCGTTAGAGCTAGAGGAGGAAATACTAAGTACTAAATTGTTATAATTTTGTCTAAAACTAATGTATCGTGTCCATGTTGTTGTTCTTTCCTAATTAAACGTTATTATCAAAAACAGGCCACTTTACTAATTTCTTCACGAATCTGTTGTAAAGATTAAATATGTAATTAATTTGATAAATAATAACGTGAAAGACTCTAATGAAACAGATTTATCAACCGAAATCACAAAAGTGATAAAGGGAAAAGAAGTAAAGACCTAAAATAAAATATGCAATAATTTTGTCCGTGAGTATATATATAGATGATGATAATAATATACACATTGGTGTAGTAAAAAGCAAAATTATTAGATTAACTCATTTTTTTAGACGAAACAATGCTCTCCACTTGAATTAAACTCGTGTGCCAGTGACACCCATGCCTTTTCCTTTCCAGCTAAGCTAGCACAATCAGTTTTTTTTTATTTTCTATGAAAGAATATTCACGAACCAGCTCACTTAAGGCTAGTTTTTCGCTAGACGAATAGAATTTCCTTTTATTGTCTATTTTCCTAAGAAATAATGAACTCTAATGAAATAATATGTACTATAAAAATTGAAAATAAGAATCTAAAATCATCTATTAAATAACTACTTAGCTTAAGAAATAAACTTCCGCAGCAAATAAGAAATATATGTGAACAGTAAAGAACTAAAGTGAGAATAAAATACTTGCAGAGGGCTAATACACGAACTGAATACAAATTCGAATATGAATGCAATGCAACAGATGTCAGATGAACGTTGAAGGACATTCATAAATCAGAATTGTTAACCGAACGCAACCAAAAGTTCCTAATAATAACATTGATGCCAAACTTTCTTAACCCAAATTGAAGTATTACTTGAGTAATGACTGTGGATATGGAAAGTCGCCTCGAGCTGAACTCAAACTAAGTTGAGTTTGAGTATGAGTGACCCTCAAGTGTCGACTATGAATGTCACCCTTAGCATATGATGATTTAGATGTCAGTGGCCTGTTAAAAAGCCTGTTAGACAACGTAGGTCATGCCTGTTATAGTCTAGCATTCGCTTGGAGACATTCTTCGTACGATGTATAAAAGCCCTGAATGAACTAATCCTAGTAAATGATGCCAGAAGTGTAAAGCTCTTCTTACTATCCAGGTATTTAGTGTTTGTTTGGCAAAACATATTGCGATGCCAATTGTGGGTTTTGGTCCGATAGAAGCACGTGCGGCACCCTCCCATGCAAGAGAGTCAGCCTTCTCGATTCCTTCCATGCCAGAGTGGCCAGGGATTCAGACCAGCAATACTTTTTCGAATTCTCCTATTGAGTGGAGATAAGATTGGCTTGCTCCAATCTCTCCACACATGAAACAATGACATAACCTATAATCAAATCCACAATAAACCCAGGAGGCTAAGGTGGTGCCAGCGAAGGGACGGCTCCTTTTAAAAAAAACCTCCAATCAAAATTATGCTTGATAGACTTTTTCCTGTGCTAAATAGACAGTTTACAGTTCTGAAACAACCACTGACCAAAACCTAAGAATCAAGGAATACTTAATAGACATCAAAGGACTAAATGGCTTAATAAAAAAGAAATAAATTGGAAGAATTAACGATCTTTGAAGTTAACAATTTCTAGAATAACCTCGTTCATTCATAAATTCCAATTCACCGTTTTTTTTTTAAATATTAAAATAAATACGTCACTGATCTGCTCGAAAGATGTTTATTCAACTCGTGAATTAGAGATCGATAGTTTCAATTTTTATGACATTCCAAACAACTGCAAGTTGAAATAAAATTTTATGGTAAAACATCTGCTTAACGTATATGTTAACGCTGCATATTTAAAAATCATTGCTAACAGTGTTCACTGATAGATTTAAATGACTCATTTCATCCATGTTTATTCACAAGTTTTTGTTTATAAAACATTCGCTGAAAGGTATTTTGTGGTCAACCAGCACCTCATTTCGAAGAATTATTCAACTAGAATTTAAAGAGATAATGTTTAAACAAAGGTGGCGAAAAGAAGGGGGGCTGCACTTCTAAACTGCACTGCTTTGCTAAAAGGTGCGTCATAAATAAATGAATTAGTTCGGTACCACCTGTCAGTCCCCAGCACCTCATCCTAATTGTTTATATCAGGCATTTCAATAGGTCCTTGGGAAAATCTTTCCTTGTAATTCCGTGTAATTGTGTAAGTGTGATTTTAAATAGGACCTTATGGCAAATGATATCTCGTTTGAAAGGCATTAACATTGGCTACATAGCCATATTAATTTTGTTTGGGTTTAAACTAATTTTGACGAATAAATTAAATAAATACCAAAATTATTGTTTCACATTTAAATATTGAAGATTTTCCAGTCCGCCTCTGGTTAATTGTCAAAAAAATTGACGTTTTTAATTTAATAGTATTTGTTGCTATGCTAAGTTTTTCTAAATAGCTTAAATATTTAATTTTATTATTGTTTAACGAGACGTTTAAGAGTTTACATAGGCAAAATGGTACGTACTCAAGCCGACAAAGTAGCAGCTATCTTAATAATTGGTGAATCTAGAAAGAATCTCCGTGGAGCGGAACGTTTATTTAATGAGAGATACCCAGATCGCCCTATCTCGAGAACTTATTTGAGGAAGCTTCTTCACAAGTTTGAAGCAACAGGTAGTGTTCAAGATGCCAAACGATCTGGTCGACCAGCATTTAGTGATGATAAAAAAATTGATATAGTTGCTGAAATGGTAGTAAACCCTACTTCCTCTTCAACTATAGTTGAGTCTATCTGTGAAGTAAGTAAAAGTACAGTACAGAGAGTGTTGGCTAAAAATAAATTTCATCCATACAAGTCAAAAATGGTGCACCACCTTTCGGATGACGACCCCGACAGAAGACTCGAACTCTGTGCATGTAGTCAAAACCCACATTACACAAAAACAATTTATTTTAGTGACGAAAGTACTTTTTGCCTCAATGGACATGTTAATACACAAAATGTAAGGTATTGGAGTGACACAAATCCTCACACCTTTCGTGAACAACATTCCCAATTTCCAGAAAAAGTCAATGTTAGGGCAGGTATTTTGGGAAACCTCATAGTTGGTCCTGTCTTCCTAAATTCACATTTAAGCGGTGAAGTGTATCTGGAGATGTTACAAAATGCAATTGAGCCGTTGATTCTTGAAATTCTGGAAGATAATCCAGATGAATTCCGCCATCTGGAAATAACATTTCAACAAGTTGGTGATCCTGCACATTATTATGGTGCAGTAAGACGTTACCTGGATGAAAAATATCGAGGTAGATGGATCAGCCAACGAGGTCCTATAGAATGGCCACCCCGGTCACCAGATCTGACACCATTAGATTTTTTTCCATGGGGTACTTGAAATCCAAGGTTTATACTACGGCACCAGATAGCATTGGCGTTTTGAAAGAAAGAATTATTTAAGAATGTAATGCAATTTCAGATGACACATTCGAACGAGTACGACAAGAGTTTACTAATAGAATGTATTACTGTCAGGAAGTAGACGGAGCACATTTCGAACACTTTCTATAAGAATCCATTGTTGATATTTGAATAATTAAATTTAAAAAAATAATTTCAATAATTTTGGTATTTATTTAATTTATCCGTCAAAATTAGTTTAAACCCAAAATTAATATGGCTATGTAGCCAATGTCAGTGCCTTTCAAACGAGATATCACTTGCTATAAGGTCCTATTTGAAATTATTGGCCAGAGTGGCACTGTGACGTCATCTGTTACTATTACGTCACCTGTTACCATTCGTAGAGAAGTTTACAACACTTTATTTTCACTCTCCAAATTTTATTAATGTAAGTGTAGCCGTTTAAAAGATACGAGGGGGGAGGGGACTTTTGAATAGCACTGTATAGAAGACACAAAGCTTCTGGAATGGAAGTAGGTAGATAACATAAGATTCAGTTCAAGTTACTGGGCTGTTGAGCCCCAACCAAACGTATGAATGAATGATTAAAAAAGCCTTTCATGGTTTGGTCATTTTTCAAGCAGTTGCGATGTATCCAGTTCTCAGTGATACTCTAAAAAGTCTGCGAAGTATAGGAAATGGATGTATGTTCCATTGCTGTAGAGCTTTTTAAGCCACAACCCACCCAAGCATTTTGCTCCGGGCTATTACTTTGTTAATCACACTCCAGTCTTCTTTTTTGGCACGAGCTAGTGGAGTTGGAGGTCTAATTAGCCAAGTACTTGCTCAATTTTGGGGGTGCTCAATACAAAATCAACCTGAGCGCCAACTCATGCTACGCCACCACTGTGTTGAATTCACGTATTTATACAGAGACTTTATCAAAAGTCGTGATAGAAAGTTGGAGAGAAGTTTGGTAAAATTTCGGTCTAATTAGGATTTTTTCCCGTATTTTATTAAAAGTTTGTTTTGTAATCATTAAAACTGTTGAATGAGAAAGTGCTACACGTTTTTTTTTTGTATTAAAAGTTTTAATCTGAGCGGTAAACATTTTTAATTAACTTTGTTTCCCCGGATAATTAAAAACGGTTAAAGTAGGTATGTTCTCGATAAAAGGAAGAATTAGTTTTGTTTTTATTCGCCTACGTCGGTAGTGGCAAGTATCTTAACTCTTTTTACTATAAAAGAGTGAAGTTCCATTTTACCACTTCAAAAATTGACCTTTTCCAACGGGTTGGTTTTTATATATTAAGGAAAAAGATTCCGTCCATATCCTAGCTAAATTAATCCAAATATATCATATTTCAAAAGTAATATATCATTCCAGAACACGTGACTTTGACAAGTCGTCCATATTGTGGTGGGTTCCCGATCAGTTGGAGTTGAAGTCAGTTGGTTATCAGACAGACTTTGTAGAACAATGTTAATGTTGCATATACTTCATTTAAATGATAAAAACTCCACAAACTGTCTCTGAATTGCATAAAATACTAATTAAAATGTCATATGACGAAAACAGCAATCAACAAGTCGAAGGTCAGTATAGCAACAGATTAAGGTGCACTGAGAGATTAATTAAACAGTTACCTTGCTTGATTAAAACAGCCCGAAATCGAAAAAAATATACCTTTTCTCTTTCTCTTCTGATTGCATGCTTATCAACACTACAATACAATGAGATTTTAGATAATTTGAAGAACTAATTCTGAATTGAAGTATAACTATCATCCGTTGTTACCAGTTAACAATGAAAACTAAATAGAGTTTGACATGAGTACCCAGAACAATATAGCCGACCTGTCAGTAACGTCATTCTGGAATGGTCTATTGTGCATTAAATTGTAAAATTAGTCATTCAGATAAAGTGTGACTACTTGAACAGTCGCGTATTCAAATTTCTTTTAAAATTATCGTTGAAGTGATTTGTCATACTTGGTACTTTCCCTATTCAACATTTCTTGGTAATGGTGATAGAAGAGAGAGGTGGGATATGATCTAAAAATGTTTTTGTGCATTTTTTTTCAAAAAATTTGTCTCCAAGATTCTTTGATCCGTTTCCTCACCGCACCCTGTATACGTTGCTGTTTTTTCGAGTAAATCGAGACCTGATTTTCTTTTTTCTTGTAAATATTCTAATAGGATCATTTATTTTCCGTGAAATAACCTTAGTGGCCTCTTTCTTTCGGTACAAATTCAAATAATTCATTAAAACAGATATAAATTTTGCAAAGACTCTCATTGAAGAATCCTCGACAAAAGCCCGGTGGAAAATGCATTTTTAAATATTTACATATAATTATAGGATAACTGGTATTTGAAAAGCACGAAGCTTAACAGCAATTAAAATATGAGTGGAGGTCTGTATCGTTTCTTTGTGAAAAGTTTTCAGTACTTAACAAAAGTTCAAGCTTAGTATGCAAATTTCGTCTTGTTATTGGCTTATTCGGAAACTTGGAACTCCTTTATAAGTTTCGAGAGTCTGTCGTTGAAAATTCACTTCTTTTTTACCGTTGAATGATTAAAGGAAAACCGACTCGATGTGAAAAACAATATCTTCAAAGAGAAGAATGTGTCGTCTATAAAGGAATAGATCTTTAAAATTTTTAAAATATCAATACAAATCCAAATCCAAATCTTTCGAAAATGCCAAAAATGTTTTTAAATAATTGTCCCAAGGAAATACAGAGTCTCTCCGATGGCACAATTCTGCACCTCAGACCTCACTGCGGTTACAGTGGAATGTCCAGATGGAAGAGGCAAATATACGGCGCTGGTACTCGCATCGGTGTACTTACCTTCAGATGCAGCCACCCTACCACCGACTGAAGAGATGAAGGAACTAGTGGATCTCTTCCTCAACCAGAGAGTAGAGCTGATATTGGGTTGCGACTCAAACTCACACCACTTGAGCTGGGGCAGCAAGGATGTCAACGCCCGAGGTAAGTCTCTTTATGAATATATAATTAAGAAAGATCTAACAATCTTAAACAGAGGCACGGAGCCTACATTTATTAACGCCCGTATCGAAGCATTAATATATATTACGCTGGCGGCAGCCAAAATATCAAACAAAATTCAGGACTGGCAAGTGTCGGATCATATTTCTATGTCAGACCACCGCTGGCTGAACTATACGGTAAGCCAGGATCTCAGGACCACTGTAAAATCCCGTGACCCGAAGAGGTCGATGTAGCTCTCTACAATCGACTCTTAAAAGGTGCTCTGTGGGAAACAGAGGTCCTGACTCCTAGCAATAATGAGGAACTGGAAAGGTACACAGTATCTATCCAAAACAAAATAGACATTGCCTATAAGGAATCCTGTCCGATGAGGATGGTTCAGACAGGTGGCACGACCAATACCTGGTGGTGCCCTGAACTAGAACACCTCAGAAAGACAGCGAGAACGACCTTTAACAAGGCAAAACGATAAAACTCAAAGAGGACTGGGGAATATATAAAGCCAACCTCAAAGAGTTTAAAAAAGTCTGCAGACAAAAGCAAAAAGAAGCCTGGAGAGCCCATTGTGAGACAGTCGAAGCCTTCCCACTAATTTCTAGGCTACGGAAGGCACTCTCAAACGACCACCATAAGAGTATCGGCATCCTGACAAGAGTAAATGGCGACAAGGCCGCCAACCTCCATGCGAGTGTCCGGAGTTATCGTCAATAAGAGAGTGTGTGTTCGGTGAGTCTTGGCCTACACCTGCCGATATAAAGGAGATGTCTCCTAGTGACCTGTCCACCTTCCTGAGAAGGACAGGATGGACAATGACCTAGGAGGACAACTCCTCGGGAGGATGTATAATGGGTCACATGTGGCCTAAGTGTTGTGAGCCTACACACTCACCCTCCCTAGACTACAGATACAGATACAGACCCACTCTAAAAATAGAATCGGACGCCTATGGTGGTAGGATGGTCTCTCATGCTATAATAGTATATTACGTAACGTGTGTGGTAAGAAGCATTCCGTGAGTGCGTAAAATGCTCTACAACACGAGTTACGTACTAGTCAGTACGACCTACTTGTACTTGTATTTATAATCCTATTATTAATAATACTTGAACAACATCAACAATAGATATTTTTGATAATTTTATTGTATAACATTTAATTCCATAATATCAGCTATTATAATAATTGTTTATAGTAACAGTACAGTTATTAAACACAAATCATAAATCGCTTCCTTTGCTTGTTGAAGCATAACAAACAACAGTTATATTATTAGAGGTGCTTGGTAAACTTTCATCCCCATCTCTATTACTCTATTACCAATGAAATAAGCACATTAAAGAACTAACGTTTAATCATTATTAATATATTGTTGATGATCAAAAGTCCATTTTTCAATTACAATCAATACATACTTAGCCCTTTATGCTTTTCATAGTTAAACGTGGCAATATCGAGTGCTTTCAAATAGTAAATTTTGAATAAAATGGCGACGACTTTTGAAGACGTGCGATTTACTTTACAGCTGTGCGTTTTTTTACAGTGCGTAATAGTCATCATTACATTGATGCCGACTGTGTGTTATTGAATAATTACAGGGGGGGTCGTAGGTAAAAATATTTACAAATAAAAGGGTTCCTCTTAAAATTTCAATTCTAAGGCCATGGTTGATAGGAGTTTTTGCAAATAAATGAAACAATTTAAAAAAATGTGAATGTAAAAACCTTTTTATAATTTATAAAAAAAAACACTTACCTGACATAGACCTGTCGAACATTCGGCTATCCGTTGCCGCCTCGTTTTCCGTCTCCTATAGTTTCCTTTTTCGAACATATTCGCAGCTTTAGGATCTAGCATCCAATAACTGCCCTTTCCTCCTGCTCCACCGCCCCCACCGGACGATTCACAAGCCCCAGGTGACACCTTATCTCTAGGCACTTTCACAAAACAGTCATTTAAACTCAGATTATGTCTTATAGAATTCTGCCAACCTTGCTTGTTTTCTCTGTAGTAGGGGAAATTGTCCATGATGAATCTATAAGAACAATCCATTATTATTTTTAAGGTTAGGTGTTGCTACAAAGAGATAGGGGAAACGGGGAATCATTCAACCACTTTTTAATGCTTTGCCTGAATTATAGCATTAAAAATAAATTTTGTTGATTAATTTGCTTTAAATAATTAGTTCAACACCTTATCAAATTATTTATAACACTTTGAACTTGAAATCACATATAGAAAATGTTTTTTTTGAAATTTTAAAAAATATTTGCAATTTGGTTGAAACTACCCCAGTAGTGAGGTAGTTTCAACCACGAAGTGGGGTAGATTCAACCTATGAATAAATATAGTAATTTCTTATTTAAAACTCAAAACTTAATGTGCCGTTCCACGTGATGATGGTATGGGAAGGATTGCAATAATATCGTCTCGAAATGGATTCGAATTATTCCTTCTTCTTCAAATTTTATTTCGTAATCATTCAGTGTATTCTTAATATCCTTTCCAATATAATTACATTCTGTCATTTTAGAGAAGAATCGCACCATTACAATATCTTCTTTTATCAGATATTCTGTGTTATCCAGAAGTGGAAAACTGTCAAGCGACTCATCATCATTGTCAGAGTCTGCAAGATTCACGAATATGTCTGATTCAGAGGAACTGACAACTTATATTTTAGATTTTGTTTCTCTTTTCCTATTAACAATTTTTTTACGTTTATATATTTTCGGATATGGTCAAATGTTTTGTAATAAATTGGCTTCTTTTGAATTATCTTTTTCATTTTAATTTTCTGGTGTCATGCTGGAGTTGTCTGCTTAACTTGATTCATTAATTTCAATATTAGTTACAAAATTACTGAGATAGCTGCATAATCATCATCCAAAAACGCTAGTCTATTTATCGGCCATAGTCCAGGTTTTTTAAATGAATTTATTATATCATTAATTGTGATTGCACGAAAATATGCCAGTTTACTCAATTCACCAATATTTCTAATGGTAATTGTTTTGCCCGGACGGGAAAGTAGCCAATCATCATAAGCCACAGCCAAAGCAGATTTACATGGGCCATACAGACCAATATCCAACGGTTGGAAACGATGCGTAGTGTGGGGTGGGTATGATACCTAAAAGGGTAATGCCCAACTCCCGGCACAATTTAAGACTTTCAACTTTTGGAAAAAGTTCGCTGGTCATCCAACCACTTTTATCTCCAAGAACAAGGCTGGATGGAGGAGCATCGGTCACATACTCTGTTGAATTTTTAACACGTGAAACGACATAAATCATTTTCATCAATATTTGCTCTATATGTTTTATCCTAATACATTTTTGGGGCATCTAAAATTATTTTTCAAAATTAAAATTGTTATGGGGTAGATTCAACAACTGGTTGAATGTAACCCATTTTTTCTGGTAGAATCTACCCCACGCGTATTTAAATAAATTAAAAATTTATCGCCAAAAGTCTATATAGTTTGAGGTTAGAAATTCACTGTCAACTATTTCTACACCTATTAAACCCTTAATTAAAAATATTACATTAGAAAAAACATCAGCTAATTCCCATGCAATACACAGAAACAAATATTAAAAAAGCCAACCATAAGTGACCAAAATTACTGAATGTTTTTTAACTTTTTTTGATTGAACACGACACAACGGATATTTTGTACACAACTGAGGTACGGTATGAAGTTGTAGATTTTGCTATATTTAAGCGCCAAATTCAAATAAATTATGAAATAAACCAACTGGTTGAATGTTCCCCGTGGTTGAATGATCCCCCTTTCCCCTACAGTTGACAATTGATTGTTTAAATTGTATTTGCTTCGGTTGGTTTGATAATTGTTTGTCAAATGTAGGAAAATTGATCAAAAGTATTTAATCACATTGAGCATCATACAGGGTGTTATATATTGTTATTACAACTGATAAAGTATTGCATTTTTTAAATTTCTTTCTTAAGTATGTGTATGTGGAGGGTAATAATGTTAAAGGTGAAAACATTCCTTGATCCATGTTTTTCTGCAAATAACTGAAAAGAAACAACACATTTCAATGTCAAAATCAAATTTTGACAGTGTCGATATACTAATCGCTCTAATCGTTCAAGCTGATTTTTCTTTGAGGCATTTACCCCGTCCTCTGACTGACACGACACTGTTTGTTTTCGCTTCTTGCCTAACCCATAGATTCTAAACGCGCGCCTTATGTCATCAGTCATTTTTGGTTGAGCGCGAGTTTTAAACTAATGGCATTTTCATTCAAATAATTTTATTTTATTATACATTATACATCCTGTATAAGTTAGTTGAACATATCAATGAGCCTTAAAAGAATAGAAAATTACCTATAAATTCCACTAAGTGTGAGCCTTTGCTTTGGTGATGAGGATATGGCCATGGCGATGAGGGCGATGTAGGAATACGGCGGTTTTTCTGGACGGGGCTGGGTTATCTTAATGGGAAAAGGCAGCCAAAGCTGAGGGAAATAAGGATTTAAAAGTCTTTGGGCCAGAAAATGATTCTGTGTTACACATTCACCGTAATGATCTAAGCAAAAGCATTGTTCCACTTGGGGTAGAGCGAACATTTTTCTTTCTAAACGTATCGATCTGAAATACAAAAGAAATGTTTATGGGTAGGGTGAATTATCATAGTTTTTATAAAAAGAACTGTCCCAACTATGTTCTTTGTAAGGTAATTGTTTTTGATAACGGTAGCTGGAACTTACGAAACGTTGAAGTAGAAGATATAAAAAAGATTGTAGTTTGATTTTCCAATAGTATATTATGCAACGATCATGTAATAACCATTACATGAGAGTTGCATTCACTATTTTTTCTATGAACAAGAAACTTGATTTCAAAAGAATATAAAAAAATGCTTGGCTGAAAGACCTCGGTCGATGGCCTGTTGATGCTTTAGTGTCAATAAAGTATACTTCTCTCTCTCTCTCTCTAAAAAAATGCACTCACGGGGTCGCAAACCCGGCATGTACATATCTAGAACAACCTTATGCGGGACCTTTGCTCACTGTGCTACGGGTCCAAATTGTTGAACTCATAGCATAAAGCGTACCTATACAGGGTGTCCCAGGAGTTCGTACCAAAAAGTTGGGAGGTGATAGAAAGACTAGAAATAATGATAGTATTTCATATAAATTTTTTTCTTTACGCCCTTCGTTAACGAACTATAGGGCTCTAAAGTTGGGAATGGAAAATGGTTTTTCATTTACAATTATTAAATGGCTGATTGGAAATCAGTAATATTTCAACCGTTGATAAACACCATAATTGCACACCTTTTGGCGTGACATACAAGTCTACAACATACTTGTGAGCTCAGGTACCGACTAAGTTTAATGGTGGATGCGCCATTTTTTTGTTAAGTAAAACTTTTTTCAGTTATAAATGCAACAATTGGCTTTTGTGAACATTTTTAGAGATATCAAGTCCTCTCGTGACATCTCGATAACATTAACGGTTTAAGTCCCGTTTCAGATGGACGCGTATGGTACGCGTGCGTATTAAAGGTTACGCGTATGTGTACGCGTGGTTTTACTTTCACATGGGGCGTACAGTCGTTGGCAGACAGTAGTAACAAAAGAAACATGCAAGGAGAAACATCTAGCGCTGTTGCCATTGCTGCATATTATATTTAAAAAAAAAATTAAAAAAAGATAAGGATATGGGTACATCCTATTGATTGATCAATTACTATTGTTCCTATATCATCCCAGGATTTTTGCCGTAAGTCCCGATGTTTATATTCTTCGTTAGAACTATCCCATAAATTGGGTCTCTGTTCAACTTCGCTAATAAGTATTTCAGTATCGATAAACCTATTATCATTAGCCATTTTCTGTTCACAACTTAAATATTGGTTGGAATCGGCAACAATGAGAAGCACTCTCAACCACATACGCTGGTATACGCGTCGTACCATCTGAAAACAACAACTAAACAACGAGCAAGCTGCGCCTCGCGTTCCTACGTGGAGCGCACGGGCTGAGCCGTCGCCCGGTGTATGAATTGAAGCGCGCTCACGGCCATACGCTCTACGCGTCCATTTGAAAACCTACAGGTTAGTTCCAGCTCCTACTTATTGTACGGTTACAAAACCATTACGGAATTATGAGAATCAATTTTATGCGCAAACGCGAACCTTGCACTATTTCTTGTGTGCATCTACAATTGGAACGGGTTTTGGATCGTTCTAAGATTCTTTTAATTCTTCTTTCTTGGTAACCTCAAATTTTATTTTCTTGGTTTTTACGTTGCTGGCTTTAACTAATAATTATGACGGAAACCAACGTACTTACAGGTAAATCGCTGTTTCAAATTGTTTTATTTTTTCAATACAACATGGGTAGTAACCCGATATTATCCTTAGAATTGCAAGATTATGTTTTGATATTTCAAGATCCTTCCCAAGAAGGATCATCAGGAGCTTCTTCTCAAAAGTAGTTGGGTCATCACTACAGCTAATGACTGGTCTGACTACACAAATAAAAAATGATAATTCTTCAGAAATGAAGTGGACCGAAAATGACTCAAAAATTCTTTTGGATTTTTATTTAAAATTTAAACCAAAACTTGGAACATTCGAAATAAAAAATAACAAAATGCTTTGGGCTAAAATCAGTGAGGAATTTAAAAATATACAAATAATTGTTACCCCAAATCATTGCTTGAATAGATGGAGGGTTTTAGAAAAAAACTATATTTTATTATTATTATTTTATTATTGTAATAAATACTATTTTCGTATCTGTGGGTTATTTCATTCACAGTATCTCTGGATAGTCTAAAATGCAAAAAAAAAAACATTGTCGGAATATTGAGGCAATGTATGCTCTGAAAAAGATTTGCACATAAGTCTATTACACAATTAAGAAATAACATACTGTTATATTTACCTAAATAATTTTCGTTCTTTATCCTTAGTTCGTTTAGACCAAATTCAACGTCATCATCTGAAGATATATCAGACAAAAAATCACTATCTCCCTCATCATCATCCATAATATTCTTATTAGAATTACTTAAAATTACTTTATTCTACTAATAAATCTATTTTTAAATACCTCGTGGTGCTCATATAACTCACAAAGTCACAAAACACCCACAACCACACTTTCCATACAATAACAAAAAAGCTGAAAAACGTATACTGCGCAACGCGGTTCAAACAGTTTCTGCTTGTGGGCAAGTATCGAAATGATAGTAACCAAATCGTTTCTGAACAGTCACATATTTACTTGGAACGTATAAGAAACAGTTTTGTAACTGTCCCAGCGTGTACTTGGAACGCTCTTTTATTGCGCGCATGCTCGAACCATAACATTACGGTTTTCTAGCGAGCTGGAACAAACCTTACATTCAATTTATGATATCTGAACTCACGCGTATGGTACGCGCGCGTACCATACGCGTCCATCTGAAACGGGACTAAGAGATACTGCACACCTATTTACATTTATTTTGAATGTACGATTACAGGAAGCATCCTGTATTATTAGCAAATTATTAATAATTTGGTGTAATTTTTTTAAGCCGTTTTGACTTTTTTACTGTCGTTAATTACTTGGTTACTCGTTTTTTCTAATCTGCTAATGTAATGCAATTATTCATTTTTCAGGGTTTGTTGCTATTTTCACTTTTATTAAAGTAATGTTCGTTTTCAAAAAAGTTCTTTATGGTTAAACAAAGTAAAAGTTTATATTTATAAATGTAGACTGCACCAATTTATCAATAATTTGCTATTAATACAGGATGCTTCCTGTAATCGTACATTCAAAATAAATGTAAATAGGAGTGCAGTGCGACATAAAATTGCCCGTTATCTCTTAAACCGTTAATGTTATCTAGATGTCACAAGAGGACTTGATATCTCTAAAAATCTTCACAAAAGCCAGTTGTTGCATTTATAACTGCAAAAACTTTTACTTACCAAAAAAGTGGCGCATCTACCATTAAACTTAGTCGGTACCTGAGTTCACAAGTATGTTGTAGACTTGTGAACCACGCCAAAAAGTTTGCAATTATGGTGTTTATTAACGGTTAAAATATTACTGATTTCCAATCAGCCATTTAATAATTGTAAATAAAAAACCATTTTTCATTCCCAACTTTAGAGCCCTATAGTTCGTTAACGAAGGTCGAAAAGAAAAAATTTTAAATGAAATCCCATCATTATTTTTAGCCTTTCTATCATCTCCCAAGTTTTTGGTACGTACTCCTGGGACACCCTGTATAGGTATTTTACTGTTAATGTTATACAAAATTAGTCATAAATTATTGTAAACAAAAATTAATAAGTTCAAATATAACTCAAATGTGGTTAGAATCCAAATAAAGGGTTCAATGAAACTCAAAATCAAACCACAATATATATTATGCCCAGTAGGACTCAAAACTTGCAACTAGTTTCGGTAACAATTACCAACATCAGACGGTCCTACTGGACATAAAATATATTGTGGTTTGACTTTGAGTTTCATTGAACCCTTTATTTAAGTTCAAATATGTATCTTCCTTGGTCATTACGTATTTTTGCTCTGGTTCTCGACATTTCTTTCAAAAACTAACGCAAAATATTCAAACTGTCATAAAACACACGAATCTTTTAGAATCTGTCAAACATGCTACAGGAAATATTTCATAATGAAAGCCAGTGTTATGAGTCAGGGACGTATATAAGGGGGGGTTTGGGGGGTTCAAACCTACAATAATTTTTTATTAGCATACTGCTGCATCGCATCGGGATGTGGCAATAGAAATAGATTCCTCAACAATTGTAAATAATTTAGCTGAAGAGGTTAAATTTACTTTTGTGAGATTGATTTTCTGTTTTAATAAAAGCTTCAATTTTCAATCATCTATAACTTTTTAAAATAGGTGCTCCCAAATTAATATACAGGTAACATCTCGGCTGGTATGGGAATGCGGTGAAAAACTTAGAAGACTGGCGACTCGGAACAGTGTAACACTGGATGAGTCCCAGGTCACAAAGGAATCGCTGGCAATGAAAAAACTGACGAACTTGCAAGAGCAGGATCGTCAACACTGATGAACGGATCCGAACCATCTGTGGGCATCCCCAGATGCTCCACTAGGTCATGGTTAAAAGGGTGGGTAAAAGAACAATCCATAAAACTCTGGAAGAATATGCCCAGGCAAACACATGGGAAGAAATTTATGAAAGAACCATCAGAAAGAAAAAGTAGCAAAAGAACTGCTGTCAATGAGCAG
>CAJUYG010002553.1:17019-30435 GCA_910591675.1 Galerucella calmariensis | reverse complement strand
ATAATGTAGATTTAACAAAATAAAATTGTTTGATTTCATAATTTACTATGGATCTACATCAAGTAAAAGCCTCATCTATTCAATTTTCGACTTAGTTTTGTAAGACTTTTCGTCATTAAATAAATGGCTGCACAGTTTGTTCACTTGCTTTTAATCCAAGCATTAGATGCTGAAGAGAGAGCACCCCGAATTTATGAAAGACGGCGAAATCTCAAAATACCTATAGCAGTTTGCAAGATGCCTTCATATTTACCTTTATTAATATCCATTATTCTTGTATGCTAGAATTAACAAAAATCAGATCTGAGTTCAAATAATTTCCCTTGGAACCCCAGAACACTTCTAGCAGTAAACGATAAAACGAGGGTAGAATTGGGTAGAATCCGAAAATTTTAAATATTGTACGTCAGGGGATTTGATAAACATCAGCTGAGCCACAGCATGTGCTAATGCTGTATTGCCATGTTTACGCGAGTGTGTTTAGCTAACCGTTCGTAAACACTTGCGAACCACGTATGCGAATAGGAAAGAATACAATATTCATTACGAATGCGCATGTAGCCATTCGTAAATTGTTATATGGGAATGCAAATTTGCATATGCTGAGAATAGGTCCCCTGTTCAGGGACTATTCGCATGCGTATTCTAAAAGGTGGCGTTCGCTGTTAATATAATTCAGAATTTTTAATAGGGCTGTTACGAAATAACTTTTCGACGTACCTAGTATGACCTGTTCCTATTCCAAGTAGATACCTATTCCAAATACCTATTACCATTCCAAACTATTCCAACTAGAATGCTACGACAGGATTTTGTTGGCGCTGTCGCTATAGGTGCCGTAATATAATAGGTACCTACCAAATACGTCGTTTTTCTCTGAATCTGAATTGTCACGAAAATAAAAGTTATTCATTTTGATTGTATTTCCTTCATTCGTAAATATTCTTTCTCCTCTTATAATATAATCTCTAAAGAAAAAGAAAACGAGAAGAAACATTTAAAATAGGTTAGAGTTTGGCAAACGAAACACTTATACCAATTCGAGTAATAAATAGGTACATATAATACGTATTACAAAAGTTGCCTAAGTAATGCTATACATATCGATCGCTAAGTTATGAGAATATAAATGTGACAGTCGGACAGTGACACAAGTAATAGGTACGAGTAATAGTTGGTATAGTTGAAATAATACCCTTCTTGGTGTGCGTCATCGATTGTTAATGTCTTTCTAACACATTACGTAGAATGAAATGGAAAAAAAGGCAGGTCTGTGATTAATCCTAATCAAAATATCATAATAATGAACCGTTTAAATGTATTACAAACGTTAACCCTAGTCTTTGACTTAAAAAAATTTGATTGGTTGATGTTTAGATTACGCTCAAGCTCAACCTATCAATCAAGAGTTTAAAATACTATAAAGCCGTTACTTTCGTAGCGGCAATAAGTCTTACGTCTTTTTCTACTGTCACACTGACAGTTCTTGACAGGTCTGTACTTTGTTGTTTACGGTCAATTATTATTTATGAGAAGTGAATATTAATCTTATTGAATTATATACTTAAATAATACAAAATATATGCATGAATACACGGAAAAACATCAGTATTTTGAAAGTTCTCAAGTATTTTAGGTTAGAAAAAGAAGCTGGTAATTATTAATTGCATAGCCTTTTCATATTTGGCTAAATACAATCCTGATGATCTTATTCATCAAATTTAAGGTTAGCTATATGTCAAAATAGCAAATTAAATAAACGACATGACGAAAACCCGGATATACGTCACAATCGATGACGCACACCAAAAAGGGTATTATTTTAACTATAATAGGTTCGCGAAATAGGTGGGCAATACCTATTCCATAATCGGAACTAAGCATGCGCTCTAGACAATGTGCAGTTAATTCCAGACTGGTTCGGATTGTGACCCGCGAACAGCTAATATGTATAGAAGTAGAACCAGGAGCAGTACAACTCCTTTGAAGCTTTGCCGATATTATCTACTATTATCTTGACATCTATTAATAACACCAACACGCTCTACTTAAATATGACAAATGTTACAGGAAACTGTAATTAACTGAATCATTACAAAACAAGATGATTTTTTGTCAATATGAATTTTGGTTTTTGGTTAGTTGTGAATGTCGTTGTTATCGCATTCTTAGCATTCCCATCAACGTTTATCTCCAGTTTAGAATTGTCGTCTTAGACCTCCTGGAGGGATGATAGAGTTTATGTAATAACCTTCTTGGTGTGCGTCATCGATTGTTTATATCCTTTTTACCTATTTCGTTGGAAGAAATGTAAAAAAGGCAGGTCTGTGATTAATCCTAATCAAAATATCACAATAATGAACCATTTGAATGTTTTACAAATGTTAACCCTAATCTTTGACTTGAAAAATTTGATTAGTTGATGTTTAGATTACGCGACCTATCAATCGGGAGAAATTACAACATTCAAAATAGGATGCCTTTCGTAGCGGCAATGTGTCTTACGTCTTTTTCTAATGTCCCACTGACAGTTCTCGTCAGGTCTGTACATTGTTGTTTACGGTCAATTATTATTTATGAGAGGTGAATATTAATCTTATTGTTATATTTATTTAAATAATACAAAAATATGCCTAGATACACGGAATAACATCATTCGAAAAGGCTATGCAATTAATAATTACCAGCTTCTTTTACTAACTGACAATACTTGAGAACTTTCAAAATACTGATGTTTGTCCGTGTATTCATGCATATTTTTGTATAATTCATATAAATAAAACAATAAGATTAATATTCACTTTTCATAAATAATAATTGAACGTAAACAACAAAGTACACACCTGACAAGAACTGTCAGTGTGACAGTAGAAAAAGACGTAAGACACATTGCCGCTACGGAAGTTACGCCTTCATAGTATCTTAACCTCGCGATTGATAGGTTGCGCTGGCGCGAAATCTAAACATCAACCAATCAAATTTTTTAGGTCAAAGATTAGGGTTAACATTTGTAAAACATTCAAATGGTTCAATATTGTGATATTTTGATTAGGATTAATCACAGACCTGCCTTTTTTCCATTTCTTCCTACGTAATGTGATAGAAAGAGATTAACAATCGATGACGCACACCAAGAAGGGTATTATTTCAACTTTACCTTGTACTGAAAAGAGTGATGAGACTGACAATTGATAAATGTCATATAAGTATCGTTTGTTGTTGTTTCTATATTAACACCGGTCAACAAAAAAAAAATTTTTCTAGGGTTTCTGTTCTTATGCTTTTAAATTTTGATTCAAGGCATTGAAAAACACTTGAATATTCATATGTAGTTCGTTAAGTTTGCTTTGAACTGATTTACAACGATAAGTATAACTTAATTTTTCTTTTACAAGGAGCCGTCCCTTCGCCGGTACCATCTCAGCCTCCTTGGCTTATTGTGGATACTCCTAGTGTTCTGACTACAACCTATTCAGCCAATCCGTTCCCTGTATAAGCTCATACAGGTTCTTTGCTGGTTGGTTGTAGAAGTCTTCTGGAGTCATTTGGGTTCTGCCATACAGTTTCTGCCTTCTGTGGTCCAGCGACTCACAGTTGCATAGTATATGCAGAGCTGTTTCGGTATCTTTTTTGCATCTTCTGCATGTAAGGTCTCCGTTATACAGCCTATTTTGTTTAGGTGCTCCTTTGTGGTACGTAGTTTGTTCCTGCTCATTGAGAGCAGTTCTTTCGCTACTTTTTCTGATGGTTCTTTTATGAATTTCTTCCCATGTATTTGCCTGGTCGTATTCTTCCAGTGTTTATTGTGTTGTTCTTCCAACCACCCTTTTAACCATGACCTCGTTAAGCATCTGGGGATGCCCACAGCAGGTTCGGGTCCGTTCATCAGAGTTGACGATCCTATTCTTGCGGGCTCGTCAGCTTTTTCATTGCCTGCGATTCCTTTATGACCTGGGACCCACTCCAGTGTTACACTGTTCCGAGTCGCCAGTCTTCTAAGCCGAGATGTCACCCTATAGCTTTGAAGTGCTTTAAGGGCAGCTTGACTGTCACTGTAGATCCTGATCTGCCTGTTGTTGTAGGCTCTCATATTATTTGCCCTTGCACATGCAAGTATTGCATAGACCTCTGCTTGAAATACAAAGGCGTATTTTCCTAGCGAGACGATTCCTTCATATTTGCTCGTCTTGCTGTATATGCCCGCTCCGGTGCCGAGTTCATTTTTTGATCCGTCTGTATACCAGATCAGTTCATTCGCTCTACTAAGTGGTGGTGCGTTCTCTTCCTCAAGCTTCTTTCGATCTTTGATGACAATCTCGAAGTTCTTGCAAAATATATATCTGGTGGTCATGTGGTCTGTTGGCATTTTGAAAATGTTATCATCTACATGCCTTATCTCTGTGTGTCATCTTCCATGTGCCACGTCATGGTCTGATGCTTTTTCCAGTCGGGTTAGTGCTGCCCTTGCTTCGCACATTATGACACAATGTAGCGGAGGAAGGTCTAGCATTGTCTCCAGCGCCGCTGTAGGAGTAGTCCTCATTGCCCCTGTGATGCCAATGCATGCAAGTCTTTGGACCTTGCTTAGTTTAAGCATAGTAGAGGATTGTCTGATCTTTGGCCACCATACCAGAGATGCATATGTGATCCTGGGAATGACAACCATTTTGTACAGCCAGTGTACCATGCTGGGCTAAGTCCCCATTTAGTGCCGTAAGTGCGTCTGGCAACCATGAAGTTCAAGTTTATTTTTATAAATAAATATTCTTGATCCAGTGCTTCTGGGAGAGACAAGTTTGACAAGTTATTTTGACGTTTCTTTAAATTGAAAAAAAATATGAGTGACGAGTACTAAACGCGAATGCTGATTGGTGGATTTCATATATGGTCTAGGATGTATATGAAATCAACCGATATGGCTTACATTTCCATTCTCTAAACTGTGCAGGAAATGGATAATATACATGTGGGTGTAGAAAAAATATTTTTCAAAACTTATAAAGAGTTGGAATAATTATTATTCTGCGATATCTACATTCAAAACTCATTTGACCACGGAACAAATTCATATTGATATTGTGGAATTCGACCAGAAACATTTTGCGAAAACGATACCAAATCGAGAATAGGTAGTATAAATTGAATATTGAATAGATGAGGCTTTTACTTGATGTAGATCCATAGTAAGTTATGAAATCAAACAATTTTATTTTGTTAAATCTACCTTGTATTTAAACATAAAGTGACGCGTTTCGCTAACACAGTAGCTTTTTCAAACGTTGGAGGTATAATGAGAAACTTTCTATTTATACAGTGCCTTAATACTAAATTATACGGATATTTAACAATAAAATTATAATCTATTTACAAGGAAATGAAAAGAATTTGTCTAAATATGGAATTAACTAAAGAATTTAACAAGTTTACCTGGAAACTCATTCACAACTCATTTAAACCTCAATTTTCAATTGAAAACTCAACAGAACTAATTAATAATATTCAAGATATAAAACTAACTCACTTGTCTAAATTCAAATCTTTCGATGTAACAAATCTTTTCCCTAGTATACCTCCTGATGAAACTATCACTCTTGTTGATAACTTGCTCACTTACAATAATACTAATCCCATAATTCAGTCTGATATTATAAATTTATTAAGAGTTTGTTTAAATCAAAATTATTTTCATTTCAACGGAAAGGTTTATAGCAGTAAAGAGGGTTTGATTATGGGCAACCCTCTCAGTCCCCTATTATCAGAAATTTTCATGGATAACATAGAAAAGATAATTCATAAACACCCCCTTAGTAAAAAATTTGTTTACTGGCACCGATATGTAGATGACATTTTAGCTTGCTTCACTGGTACTAAAAGACAATTAGATAACTTCATTACTCACATTAACCCAATACATAAAAATATCAAATTTACCGTAGAAATTGAACAAAATAAGTCCATAAACTTTCTAGATCCTACAATTTCAAATATAAATAATAGACATGACTTTTCTATATTTCACAAACCATCACATACAGACATTACAATTCATAATAGTTCAGTCCACCCAATCAGTCATAAATTAGCAGTTTTCAATAGTATGATACATAGACTTTTAACAGTTCCATTGAATATTGACAATTACAATAAAGAACTAAATATAATAAAGCAAATAGCGGTTAATAATAATTACGATCCAAATTTAATTGACAACATCATAAATAAAAAGATACGAAAACATACTCTAGAACAAGTATTTCCTTCTGATAAAAACAAAAATAACCAATTTAAAAGCTTAACTTACTTTGGAATACCATCCTTAAAAATAAAATCATTTTTAGAAACTTTAGACTTGAATATTTGCTTCAAAACTGACAACAATTTATCCAAATTCATTAAAAACAACAAATCCAAATCTTCAAAACTAAATAAATCAGGAGTTTATAAATTAAAATGTGGTAATGACGACTGTGATAAAATTTATATAGGTAGAACTTTTAGGAATTTTAAAACTAGAATTTCAGAACACAAACGTAGTTATGACAATCAAAAATTAGATTCCAACTATTCAAATCATTTATTAGCAAACCAACACTCTTTCGATTCAAATTTTGAAATTTTGCATATAGAAACTAAATCCTTCAAATTAAATCTTTTATAAGCTCTAGAGATGAATAAAAACAAATATTCAGATAATCTTCTCAACGACCAACTTGATATTAACAATTCTCCATTATTAAACCTTTTTACCTAGAAAGATTCCTGTAGGATGGTTGTGAATGAGTTTCCAGGTAAACTTGTTAAATTCTTTAGTTATAATAATTCCATATTTAGACAAATTCTTTTCATTTCCTTGGAAATAGATTATAATTTTATTGTTAAATATCCGTATAATTTAGTATTAAGGCACTGTATAAATAGAAAGTTTCTCATTATACCTCCAACGTTTGAAAAAGCTACTGTGTTAGCGAAACGCGTCACTTTATGTTCAAATACAAGGTAGATTTAACAAAATAAAATTGTTTGATTTCATAACTTAGGTAGTATAAACATTAAAAGAATGAACTGTTGAACCTTAAGCGTCAATAAGTCGTAACTCACAATTAAAATCCCAACTAAATCTATACTAATATTTGACTCTTCCCACGTGCACTCAACACAATTACAAATCGTAACTCCCTATAATATTCTAGCTTTAATAAAGCACCGTGTCAATTTTAATAATACAGCCGCCTCGTAGCCTCTATATCGGCCCCATCATTGGCTGAATTTCAATAAACAAATCAAATCGCCCAACCAGTCTCGATAAATAGGAATTAATTGGATTTACCACACACAGAGACTCTTACTAATAACAACTTGTAGTTGGCAATTAAACGAGGAACAATCGTACTAAATCATCTCTAATCATTTTCCCGCTCAAGTCAAATCGACGGTGAATCGATTTTTCAATTAACAAACATGAAAAAACGGTCCTTTATTACTTATCGATATATCGACACGAAATTGATAGGTACTTTCACAGATTACTCCACTACTATTCATTAGTGTTAATTATAAAAATGAAGCTGTCAATCAAAAATGGAAATGAAGAAGTCACAAACATTATTTGGTTGGAATTTAATTGATTCAATCTTTTGGAGACGTATACACACTGATGATTCTTGACTGAATTTGCAAAAAACCGATAGTACGATTGTAGGTCTTACATGCACAAGCTCGCGAAACTGCTTTTTTATGATGCTAATCATTCCTTGGGTTACAGGCGGCAAATTTGGAAATACTCCGTGAAATTAGCGAGAAACTTCCATTTTTTGTCCGTGTGTTATCTCCATAACCAATAATTTATAGAATGGTTATTCCGTGCATTTATGTTTCAAATGAACCATTTTCCTGATATTAGGTTCGTTCGGACTAGCTTGAGAATCAGTTCGGAATTTTACTGAGCTTGCGTAGATTGAAATCATCGTCGCTAATTTAAATCTACGCAGACTCAGTAAAATTCCGAACTGATTCTATAGCTTGTTCGAACAAATCTATTATTGCTTACAGTTAACGGAATTCAAACAACAATAGCACTAACACTCATCACTACTGTCATGCAGATACACAACAAGCTGGCGATGAGTTTTATACGAAAATTAACAAAACTGTTTTTCTTTTATTGGTGAACCATTTTACCTATTTAAAGCACGCCTTAGCGTGTTTAAGTCGAACTTTAAAACAAGCGCGTGTTTTAAAGTTACCGTGGCAACATCAACAACTCGAGAAACGAAGTCTAAATCTATGGTCTAAATCATGTCTAAATGACAAATTTTTCATCATTGATCTGTCAGGAGCAGTTTGTAACGTCAAAACTTTTATTCGAACAATATTTAACAATGTCAAATTTATAAATTAAAATGGAAAATGCCGTTGGTATTGCTTGAAATATTAATATTTCGATTTTTAAAATCTTAGGAAATGGTATTCACAGTTGTCAGAACCAAACATGAGCCCCGGAAAATATGCGAACTAAAATAAGGTCATCGCAAGCAGCCAATCAAGAGCCAATGTTAACGATTGTCCATTAGTAATTGTTAAATATAATCGAAATAATATGACCGAGTGATTTCATCAACATACATCATTTTATTCATTCTGTATCAGTGTTGTCAATGCGAGGATAATTATCCGATTTTTAGACAATTTCACTAATTTGGATCCAATAGTTTTTCGAATATTTTGTAGAAGGGATATATAAAATGGCTATTGTTTTGGGGGATTTTCCATATTTACTGGGGTCGAAGACTTTATTTAGATAACCAATGTGTCCTTTTGGTAATTTTGACAAATTCTGATAATTTGAATAGTAAGTTCGGGTAATTTTCACTAACACCTGACTATAACCAGTTCATATTTTGTTGCTTTCCATAGAAACTTGACCCTTCTTTTTCATGACATTAATACAGTCATGTAATTTGAAAATATAGACATTTAGGGCAAACGGTAGTTTTAGTTTTGACCAATATAAATTTTTCTATTAATATTTAGGGCGAGTTGTACCAAACACCTAAACTCGGTTTAATGATAACTGATGTTTAGACTGTGACTGATTGATGTATTTATTATCAAATATTACACCAGTCTAAGCATCAGTCATCATTAAACCGAGTTCAGGTGCTTGGTACAACTCGCCCTTAGAGTTACATTTTTAACAAGTTTGACTTTGTTTACATATCTCTTAACAGTTGACATTTATGGAATCGATATTTGGTTATCGATTCAAAATATCGAATTGTTACTACAAAAATACAACTACAGCGACATGAACACGCCCACCAGGTCTCACGTTTGCTTCTGCCAACTATAAATTAATACTAGTGACATTCACAGAACTCAATAAGGTTGAACTTCCATCAAAATACAAATTAGTTTATGTTTTTCTCATTCCCATGACAACGCACATCATATACCACAAAACAGTCTAACCTATTCGCTGTGTGTCGACCGTTGGAGGGGATAGGCGAAACTATCCCAGCGCGCGCAGTGGTGAATTTCCGCAATTTGGTCGGAGGCTGATGTGGTATATTGTATGTAAATAAAGGGGAAAATGAGGCACGACAGTTGTTGTGTTGTTAATTGTAAAAATACAGGATGGAATAACAGTTATGTGAAATATAAATAAGTTTCCTACTGCGCAACACAAGTTGGTACAAAGGAAAAAATGGATTGCAGCTGTAAAAAGAGTAAAGTGAGTGTTTTAACCTCACTTCAAAATAAAGTGTACACTGATACAGTATTCTATACGTCATGTTTTCGCCATCAATTTTATGTAGTTTGTTCATTTTTTCATAGATACATTCATTATAAATCATCAGATAAATAATCAAGAACATTTGTGTGCAATCGATACATATATAAAGAAGCAGCTCATGTCACTTGGAATGTCAAATGGAATAATCGATTTTAATTAATGATTTTAGGCAACGTTTATCTCCGTTAATTCTAACCTACAAAGCTACACCTAACATAAAAAAAAATACCTTTTAAAAACGATTACTAACCCAGTCGCTTAAAAAATACTGAACATTATATCATTAGGCACTTGAATTCTCAAATTATTTACATTGTAAAAGTTAAAAGGCTTCCTATCTTTATAATAATTGTTGCTTCCATTGTTGCTTCCATAAGCTTTACGTGTAAATGCCTCTGACGTAACTTGCGTTTTTAAGCCGCGAGGGGGCGACAGTAGGTACGCACATAGCGAATAGAAGTGAAAGTTTATAGGATGACCTTGAATATAAAAATGAGGTTTCAAACCCATCCACCTGAAGCGCTAGTTGCAATTGAGTTGTCGAAACAGGCCTGGCAGCTAAGACCTTTAGCACGGAAAGAAGAAAAGATTTTAAAATTCATCAAATATGTCATATAGTTGTTGTCACCATTGCCTTTTATAGATTGTTTCCTTTTGCCATTTGCTGCTGTTATTTGTGTTTTAATTAGGTACTGTAAGTCTTATCAAGTGTGATAATTCATAATATTTATAATGTTTGGTGTGAAGTGTTGCGTTCCTGGGTGTACAGACATTACATCAAAACGACATAGGTTTCCCAAACATGACCCTTTGTTGTTGAATGAATGGGTTGCCTTTATTCTCAATCCAAAACTAAAGGAATTAAGCGCTGAACAGATTTATAAATCCTACAAAGTTTGCAACAGATATTTTGAACCACAATATACTGTCATTGGGACAAAAAGGGGCGTCACTCGCAAAGCTGTTCCTACAATCCTATCAGGATTGATCAAAAAGTGATGGGAAATACGTAATATTATCACTCTTAGGCATTACTTAGCGCGTGGTAAAATGTAAATTGCATTTAGGAATTCCTAAATTCGTTTTAGGTATTACCTGACTAGGAAATGGTTAGTGAAACCGGGCATTAGTCATTCAAAAAACAAACTTCCATTAAAAAAAAGCACTATGAAATAGTTCTGAACCCATCCACAGCGATCGCTGAAATTCTTCTTTCCTTAGTCTGTTTTTTGGCCTCAGCTGCCTCGCCTATTTCGACAACTCAATTGCAACTAGCGCTTCAGGTGGATGGGTTTGACACCTCATTTTTTCATTCTGGGTAATCCTATTGGACTTTCACTTCTATAGGTTAGACTGTTTTGTGTCATATACATCACGAATTCAACCATTTGACATTTAGTTCTTATTTCCATCTATGATTTCCATTTCTTGTTGTTGTAGTAGTTATAGACTAGTATTTATAATTTCAAAGTGCACCAATAAAAAAAAATAGCGTAAAGTATTCGTGGATAACTGGTCTTTAAAACACTTGCTCTATTTCGAAAAATCGCGCGTGTTTGAAAGACCTTAATATCCACTTATACTTTAATATACTATTGTATCTTGTTTATTCCATATCAGTAAAAAGGAATGAAAGACACACCCTATGTAATTTTTTTTAAATGCGTATTCATCCCAACACGACCTCTTTCATTCTTTATCGAATTTATTCCATTTGACAGTTCCACACTAGGTATATAGAACTGACACTTTTAAGTCTACTTTGAAAGCGCAAGGCTTTAAAAGTGTCTTGACAGAATTTTTAAAACCAGTTACTGAAGGCAAGAGTGATTTATGAGCGTTTTTATTTTTGGTTTTGAAGATCTTTTTAAGAGTGGGCTCTTTGATACTAAAGGCGGTTTTATGACAACCTTAAGACCAATTGGCTCCATTTATAGTTTTGTTCTATAGTTTTAAAGTATCTATATAATACTGAATGAAACCGTTTCGTGCTACTTGGGTAGTGTCTCCCTATTAACTTTATGAACTTCAATCAAGTTTTTATGAGCGATCTATCTCACACTTCATGAAAATCTTGAATCGTATTTTCACCGTCAAATTAATTTTCCTTTTCAAATATTCGACTGAACTTTCTACATCAAAATCTACAGCTAAGATCCATTATAGTCATCGACCCGTAAAAAATCTTTTCGTTCAGTTTCTGTTCTAATCCGGTTTGAAACTCAGCACCTGAACTATGCTATCTTCGAACAGCAGATGTCTGAATTGCTCAACGACGGGTCTCGCCAGTCAAAGAAAATCGACTCTTTTCTTATTATTAGCGTTAACGTACATAAAGAAAGCTTAATTTTTACCTCTCTCTGCTTTGCCCGAAGGTTTTTCCCCGAAAAGCGTGAAAAACACCGAAGAAAAACCGGAACCCCTGTCACATTCTTAGCGATCTTTTACCCAGGAAATGATTTATGGCGGGTAATTTTACACAAAACGAATCGATCCACTTGTTTGGGATGTTAAAAGAGTGCTTCAGTATTATTACGATTGTGAAACTTCGTGTGAATCTAGATTGATGTAGTTTATCTTGCAGCAGTTTTTGTTAATTCCTTTTAGCGCACATTTTTAATTCCAAATGAAAAAATACTCAGGAGGATATATTTTGTGCAGGAAAAATTGGGAATAATGGAAAAGTAACATTTTCAAAACCATCAATAAAATTGCGACATGAGGGATCGATTTTGAAGTCCGCAAACAGAGGCCGCTGCAGAATATTGTATTGTGGAGAAGCTTCGTGAAAATGGTTGAGCTTAACAATGTTATTTAAAGGAGGAGCTGAAGTCTTACTATAGATTATGCCCCTACTTAGACAACATTACCCTCTATCGCTTCATCTGTTCGTTGTATTGTGGACAAGCTTCTATTTTTTGGGTGAAAATATACCAGCTAAACAATACTGTTATAAGGAGGATCTCAAGTATGATTTTAGATGTTACCTCAACTGAAAAATAGACTAAAAAACCTCAAATAACAGTTACTAACTTCCATTCGTAATATTGTGGACATGCTTCTATTTTGTGGGAGAAAATATTTTAGCTCGACAATACTGTTATAAGAAGGATCTTAAGTATGATTATTTAATTATAGATTTAACCTTAACTAAAAAATAAACTCAATAACCTCAAATAACAGTTACTAGCTTCTATTTGTTATATTGAGGACAAGCTTCTATTTTGTGGAAGAAAATATTTAAGCCCATCAATACTATTATAAGGAGGATCTCAAGTATTATTTTAGATATTACCTCAACTAAAAAATAGACGTTATATTATGGACAAGCTCCTATTTTGTGGGAGAAAATATTCTAGCTCAACAATACTGTTATAAGAAGGATCCCAAGTATAATTATAGATTTTACCTTAACTGGAAAATAAACTCAACAACCTCAAATAACAGTTACTAGCTTCTATTTGTTATATTGTGGACAAGCTTTTATTATGTGGAAGAAAATATTCAAGCCCATCAATACTGTTAAGGAAGATTTTAGATGTTACCTCAACTAAAATATAGACCAAATAACCTCAAATAACAGTTACTAGCTTTTATTCGTTATATTATGGACAAGCTCCTAT
>CAJUYG010002553.1:0-17009 GCA_910591675.1 Galerucella calmariensis | reverse complement strand
TTACTAGCTTTTATTCGTTATATTATGGACAAGCTCCTATTTTGTGGGAGAAAATGTTCTAGCTCAACAATACTGTTATGAGGAGAGAATCTCGAGTATGATTAGAGAGTTATTGGAACTTTTATTAGGTCAAGCAGTAATAGTGCGGTCCTTATAGTGACATATACGCATGCGCATTTGATGTTTTGAATAAGGGAAACATTATTAAGGTTAGTGCTTGTCCTTATTTGTGCGCGATTACTGCACTATCCCGACTTTATTTCATGTTTCATATTCATATGTCACAATTTGTAGGTGATCTGTGTCATTTGTGACACTCACCTTATTATAATGTCAAATTTTAAGTCTGTTTTAAGGTCGAGCATTATTTATTTAAGGTCATCACAACTACTGCAAGGCAGTAAATTCGTGTTTCCAATAACTCTCTAATGTAGATGTTACCTCAACTAAACAATAGACCAAATAACCTCAAATAACAGTTACTAGCTTTTATTCGTTATATTGTGGACAAGCTTCGATTTTATGGAGAAAATATTTTAGCTCAACAATATTGTTATGAGGAGGATTTCAAGTCTGATTACAGATTCTGCCTCGGTGTTAAAAATAGACTTATTAACCTCGAATAACAGCTTCTAACTTGTATTTGTTATATAGTGGACAAGCTTCGGTTTTGTTGATAAAAGTGACTCAGCTTAACAATGTTGTTCAAAGAAGGAGCTCAAGTATAAATATTGATTATACCTTTACTGAGAGAAAATACTTTTTCCTTTGTAGGTATACAACGAATGCACAAAGATTGAAATTAAATAACAATCAAATATGGTTAAGCCCCTCGTATGTAGAAATTAATTAATCACATTATCCATTTATTATTTTATTTCTTCACGAATATTATCAGACGTAGACAGAATAATCTTCGATATGTAATTTTTCTTCAAGAAGGTTAACATTTTAATTAAAAATGGGCCCCCTATAGTACCGCAACTGGCCCCCATAGATTTAAATAATGACAATGCTATTCAGTCAAGTTCCCGCTGCTAGGCACCAAACTGTAGGTAATAATGCACTTTATCGTGATAGCCATGTTTACAAGGCTCTTATCAGCCTACGTGGCGCGGAATCTCTTGTTATCTCACTACTTCACAGCCACCTAGATCCGGTAAAGATGTTATCGACGTCATGCGCGTATGTTCTTTGTCTCGGTGATAAATGGACGATTTGGTTTTAGGCGATCTTTCGGTCGGTAAAAGGTCAGTAAAGACGATTACTACTTGTGGAAAAGCAATTCTCGATTCAATCAATGCATAAAATTGTCACGAAATCCCCGAGAAATATATATTTTCGGATTAAGCGTCGGGGACGTTCGAAAACTTGAAGAAATCGGGAGAATGTTAATAAAAAAGTAAAGCGTAACTTCTACTTGAAAATTTTAGTTTTATGATTAAAACATTGACAATGATTTTGCTATGTAAAGAATCAAAAAGTTTGGGGATTGGCATCAATCGAAAATCAAGTAAAAAGCTCATTGTGGTCGTGACTTTTATTATTTATCACTTGATAACGGACGCTAGAATTAAAATAACACCAAATTAAAAAAAAAATCTCGTGATATATCTCTGTACAACTTGCTGTAAGAAATACTTGCATCCATAGTGACAACGTCGGACTTTAATGACTAACATTGTAAGTGTTTAGTTTACGTAGGTGTGCGAAGACCAAAGTTAAAAGTTTGGCTTCGGGCAGATAGATGTGCATGAGATAGTTGGATAAGATATATAGTTAAACCTAACTAAAATATTATTCAGTTTTCAAGAAATATTAAATGAAAATAAGTTATTATAATTAACAAAACTCAACTTCTCAAGGTAAATAATCGATGTAAACTTAACGCAATCAATTTCACTGTCAAATTATCAAAAGACGAATGAGAGATTCATAAAGATGGAAACACATTATTTTTCCAACAGTTTAACTAAGTAAGTAATAAATAAACAGAGTAGCACTGGTATCTATAGCTTCTTCAATAAATGTCAAAGGTAATAGTATAATATTATTATAGCGTTCCACTAAGAAGCAACAACTACTTCTTTGGCTATATGCCACGAAGGACATTGAATTACACTTCAATGTTGAACGGGGTTGGTATATCTGCAAGACCAACTGACACAGTGTAACTAAAACCAAAAACCTAAACTAACTTTAACCAACTATTCGGTGCTTTAACCAAATGAAACTTACTTTTATACAGGGTGTACCAATCTTACGACAAACTTCGGTATATCGGTTATTTTAAGAGATATCAAAAAATGTTATTAACAAAAATAGTGGATGTGTTTAAGGTCCATATTTTGAAATTATATCGAACTATACAGAGTGCTGCATAATTCCGTTACAAACCAAACATATGATTTTTCAAATGGGAACACCTGTATATTATACCGAATTCGGATTGTTTACATTTTTTCGAAGCTTTTGATAGGTTTTGCCACGTTATACAAAGTTCTTCCAAATATATGGACACGTTTATGTGAAAATCGTAGGTAAATCAACGTTCTGTAGCTTGCTGTACGTTGAAGAAAAAAATGCATTTTGCCAAACAGAGTTTTGTAATATGATGCAATATCTCCGTATCCTATTAAATTTCAATTATATTCTTTCTTGTATACAGGGTGAACGGAAACTCGAACCTGTCATTTTCTTTCTTCTTTCAAATGAACACCCTGTATTTTATGGCAAAAATAGAATCTTCGATTATGTTACTTTAATTTTTGTCAAGCATTTCCTATACCCAAAGTTTATAAAAACAAAGTTATTTTGTAATATTTATTGTAAAATGTAATTAATGACCTATTATGTGAAAGCATTGAACGTTGTTCGTAACAAAAAATCCCAATTGATAATACATTTTAATGAACAATTTATTCATACAAAACTAGCCACCAAAAGTATAATCCTAACCGTAATATTGAACTGGAGGTTCAAAGTGTTCACCGTTAACAAGTTTGGGTCCTTTTGGAGCAGCTCAAATACTTAGTCATATGAAAACTACATGATTGACTGGGATGATGTTTATTATATAACTTAATTAATTACACTATTCTGAAAAGGGCTGTACTGAAACCTGTCATATAAAATAAATAATATAAATAAAATATAATGTTTATGAATTCTACATCGAATGTGGATCTATTAATGTAAAACTTTTGATGTGGATACCTACTAATATCTTCTTCATCAGCATATATACGTACTTCCCTAGGTCAACTATCCTCTTACGTGATCTCTCACTGTCACGTCTATTTACTATTCGACAACTATAAAACAATAAATAACTGTATTGTTTTCAAAATAGACATAAGTACATTAAATTATTTGTTAATAAACAATTCCATTTAATTATCTAATAATGAACAATTTCAATAAATTTAATTCTTGGTTTTATCTAATGCCAAAAGACATCACAAACTCTTTGTTGTTGGAAGGGACTACTGTACTTCAAATATGAATAAGCAAATCTCGTGAAGAGAAGTAAAATTCATTGAATTTAACTTTTAATGCATAAATCTTATCAGCCGTTCCAGGTTGATTCTCTGACTGATTGTTTGTCAACTATCTTTGGAAGGAAATGATAACAAAACACTACTTGGATAATTTATTTGCATTCAGTCTCCTCGGATATGATTACAAAAGGAGATTAGATGCAATATGCTTGGTTACTATAGAGTCGAGACAGAGGGGATGTAGGGTACACAAAGAAGTGCGTTGTTATAAAGCGGAGATATTTTAGGAATTTTCTTGGAAATGTTAATACCGCTCAGAAAAATATGTGTTTGCTAGTGTGGGGTTGTGTAAAGATGAGAAGTTTATAAATTTATATGTTGATGATATGCTTACGTGGTATTACAGATTCTTCAAGATAGAAGACACTGTATCCATTATTTTATTTTTAAAATTTAACGTGCCTACACAATAAGTCTTAAGTGGATATATTTTTTTCATTTTAAGCTAGTCACATCAACCATGTGGGTTATTAGTGACTCAATACGCTTGCAGTTTATGAATTAATTGTATTTTGCTTAGGTACCCACTAAACTAAAGAGTTTAGGTGATTCTCGAAAAGGTGCTGATAGGTTAATGTGGTGTGACCTATTCTTAGTCTTGTTAGTAAAACTTGGTGAGGGCGTCTTGTAGGTATCATTTTCCACGGTTTCACTTCGGTTTTTATTACACGTAACTTCACTTTGGATTCTCGCCACTGACTCTGCCATGCACTAAGCACTTTTTTCTTGGCGTGGATTTTTAGGTCATTTACCGTCACTCTTTGCACTGTTATTGCACTCTCACTTTCGTTGGCCTCTTTTGCTTGCTAGTCTGCCTCTTCGTTTCCCAGTATTACGATGTGGGAAAGGGGATATTTATGACAATTAATTCCAGTTGCTAAAAATATAGGTGTATCATTAATTCCTTTTATGAGTAATGTGGCTGAGAATTGGTTAAAAATTACGAAAATTTTTGGAAAGTTGAGACACTAGTTGTTGATGTAAGTATATTTACTAGATTGGAAGTTTATTGTTATCCCTCGCTATCGTTCACAAGTAGTAAATGTTACTTGCATTCCTCATAGTATAAATAAATGCTAAGGAGCCCCACAGGTAACCAATTATAAACGGTTTCGTTCTTCTTTCATTCCTGAGCATTTCTAATTACTATCTCGATAACAACAATCAAAATATTCAAAACAGTTCACCTACCCACTCGCGCATACATTCATACATACCTATTTATGAATCTTTATCCTTTTATTATGTCACACATTGCCCCATATCATGACTTATGAGGTACATTTAGAAATCCAGTGTGGGCAACATTACTAGACTTCAAGTAACCATAAAATATTTATACGGGGGGTCAACCTTAAGGTATTCAGAAGATATTCCGATATTAATTGAAGACACAACGACACAACCACAGACGAGAACTCCGGGTGTTCAGATCACTTGAAATGTTAGTTGAGCTTTGGAATGAAAAATTTGTTGAAAGAACTGGTCAGATAAACTGAAAGGGAAAACTTTTTGTAGATTGGGATTATATTTCGTATTGTCATGTTCTATGAAATCATAAGGCAAGAGTTGAATGTTGAACCAATAATAGACAAAATACAGAGACAACAGTTGAAGTGGTTTGGACATGTCACCAGAATGGAAAATGATATACCTGTCAAGAGGATATGGTATTCTAGAGCACCAAAGAAAAGACAGAGAGGACGACCAAGACAATCATGGAACAAAGCAGTTGCAGAAATTCTAGAGTATAGGGTTTGTTAGGCATACGTACTTTTCTATATATGTCGCTTGATGAAAAATTCTTGGTTCTTGGTATTGTGTCTAAAACTTTTTACTGTACTTATGGGTACTGAAATTTTAAAAGTTCAGCTTAAGAAATGTCCAATATTATCTCAATTAAAAGTAGGTATATATATTATTCTTTTCCTTTTTTAATGAAATGTAAAGCTTGAGATATTTCAATGATTTAGATTTAATAATGAATTGTTAATATTTCATATACCTTGTTAAGAACATTGGCCCGGTTACTAAAACATTTTTTAATATCAAGATCAACTCAGTATAGCTAGTGGCATGAGTTCAAGTGCTGAAAAGACACTTTTACAACGTCTTAGGAACAAGATCAATTTGTGGTATACTAAAAACCCGGAAATATATCCCACTGAAGAAATATATGCCAAAGACATCAGGCAATCTCTTGAAGATTCAAAAATCTGACCTGCTCAGAGCAAATCTCTAGAATTCTTATGGGACACTGCTCGACACAGCTCATTCAGGCACTATCTCTGGTAAGATGAGCAAGTGGACAGTGGAACATGCAGATGAGATGGCGGAAAACATAATCTACAATTGTAGGCTAAGTAATTATTTGCCAACACCTTAAATACCTAAAACAGGTCAACTTAGTTCCTGATATCCTGATCAGGTTACAGTCCTACCTCCAAAACAGATATGTTCTCATCTTCCGGGCGTAGATATATATAATTTACCCTCGTATTTGAATCTCTATACAGTCGACATTAAACATAATTGATGGTGCATGCTGTTAGTAACAACAGGTTCATATTGTATGTCGTTTGGTATATTTTATTGATACATTTCATTGTACAATGAACAAACATACCTTGATCCTGATTGCTGAGGAAAAAATTGTTGGATGATAGTCTTGTTATTTGTTGAGTAGCAGACGGAATTCTGTAATGTTGAAGCGTACTACTTTGTATTTGATTGAAATTTAAATCAACTTTGAAAGCGTCAGTGGCATTAAATAATAGAGTTGAATCTGAAATAAGTTTCAAACGCTTTTTATCAATGTGCCAAAATAGTATAGTAAAGCAGGGTATGGGATCTCTGAAAGCGCGAGGGTGCTGCCACATAGGGAGTCCCGTCATTACTAAAATTTGTAATTTAGTGAGAACTGTAACGCCGTTAGTGGTAGTTGCAGATTCTTCCACATATATTGGCGCTGACATCCTAACGTGTTATCTATGATCCTAACCTGACAACTGCCTGACGTATCGTGAGTTTGTCCAGTTTTCGTTTTTAAAAACTATTTTGCTTATTTGTGTGTGTGTTGAGTATTCGTAGTTGGTTTTTATTGTAAATATTGGGACTTTTATTTTAAGAGGCAATGTCGAGAATATGTTTTGTGAAAGACTGTAATGTGAGGTGCACCCAGTAATCTCTATCTTTATGAAAAACATGTTTCATTAAAGGAAAAGTGACAGAAGTAGTTATTTTTCCATACAGCTTTGAACTTCCCAGCATTGTTGTTGAAATCCTAACATTTATTTTTCTTGATGTTTGTCATTGAAATATGTAAAAAAACGTTCCATTTATTGTATAGTTTTTATATTCAATAAAATATATAAGCTTGATGATTATTGCTTTATTTTTCTTTAGTCTAGTAGGGAAGTGAGTTTCATGCGAAAAATAGTTCTGATGATTTTAAAAATATGGGGTTTGGTGTTTTGGATTCAGAATTAAATTCTGAGTAATGGCAATTTTTGAATTTTTTTGCCAAGAAAAATTGTAATTGTTATAAACAAAAAACGTATAGAGAAAATGAGGGTCTCCGTTTTTTGGTTATAACATGAAAAATATTAAAAATAGCGTCTTTTTGAAAAAAGATTCTAAAAGAGGAGAAAATTTCAGAACGACAAGTCCCGACTCCCGAAACTGTAACTCCATTATTTATAATTTTAAATTGACGTTGAAAATACCGCTCCGCGCGGCCGTTTTGCAGCTGCGGCGTCACCGCCAAGCCAACAGAGCATCACAAGATAATTTTTATTCAATATTTGTTGTGAATTAAAAAATTTGAATAAATTACAGTTTTATTTAAAGACAACTATTATTTTTCTTTGTAACGGAAAAAAAAATAGGTTCAGAATTTGTTTATAACAAATTGTTTATTAAATAAACAATGAAAATTGCGTTGCAAAATTTTTTTTTTTTGAATTCTTATGAGGATAGCAAATGATGAATTTAGAAAAAAAAAATGATTTCTTAATTAATAATTCAAAGGGGTGATAAATAAAAAAAAAAGATTATAAACAATTAAAAATTTTTTCAAGACAAATTTTTTTTTTAAATTCATTATTTGACCAATACAACAGAATGGCAAAAAAAATGTTTTCTTAAATATTCAAATATATTAAGGTATAACAAATTTATAAACAAATAACGTAAATATTTTTTTAGTAATGAAATAAGATGCAAAAAATAAATAAAAAACCATCTGAAATAAAAAATATAACAAAAATTTTTTTTAATAACATAATATGGATTTTTCATTTTTTGTTAACTTAAAAAAATAATAATAAACAAATGAAGAAACTTTTTTAACGGAATTTTGTTTATTGAGTCAATAGGAAAACCTCCCAGAATTAAAAAAATTTTTAGGTAGGTACTTTTTTTAATCTTTTATAACTGATTTTCAGTTGTCTAAAGTCCACAAAAAATTAGTTAATTAACAATTGAATAATAATTATAATAAATAATAAAATTATTTTGTGATGCTCTGTTGGCTTGGCGGTGACGCCGCAGCTGCAAAACGGCCGCGCGGAGCGGTATTTTCAACATCAATTTAAAATTATAAATAATGAAGTTACAGTTTCGGGAGTCGGGACTTGTCCTTCTGAAATTTTCTCCTCTTTTATATTAGTATTTTTATCTTTATATTTATATCTTTTTTCAAAAAGACGCTATTTTCAATATTTTTCAAGCTATAACCAACAAACGGAGACCCTCATTTTCTCTATACGTTTTTTGTTTATAAAAATTACAATTTTTCTTGGCAAAAAAATTCAAAAATTCCCATTACTCAGAATTTAATTCTGAATCCAAAAAACCAAACCCCATATTTTTAAAATCATCAGAACTTTTTTTCGCAGAAAACTCACTTCCCTACTAGACTACTTACTTCAGGCATAATATGGTCCTTTTTTGACATTTCATTTAATTTGACTTAACTATTTGATTGTTATCATTGTAATATAAATCTAATGTTGAGTAACTTTAAATTAAATATCAAAAAATGGACCATAAATGTCATTTTGCAGTAAAAGTAAAATTACAGGAATCTTATTTTTCGGCTGTTAGCGAAGTTCCCAACCATCTGATTTGTGTTAGAGGTACTGACGGGACTCTCAAGGTGGCGCCACCCGTACAAGTAGATGGCGCCACGGGTCAGTTTTCCATCTATAAGTATTTTTTTTATCTATGATGTATATGATGTATACCTTGCGTTGTCATGGAAATGAGAAAAGCATAAACTAATTTGTATTTTGATGGAAGTTCAACCTTATTGAGTTCTGTGAATGTCAATAGTATTAATTTAAATACCATTTCCTAAGATTTGAAAAATCTAAATATCAATATTTCAAACAATACCAACGGCACTTTATATTTTAATTTATAAATTTGACATTGTTAAATATTGTTCGAATAAAAGTTTTGACGTTACAAACTACTCCTGTCAGATCAATAATAAAAAAATTGACATTTAGACATGATTTAGACCATAGATTTAGACTTCGTTTCTCGAGTTGTTGATATTGCCACGGTAACTTTAAAACAAGCGCGTTTTTTAAAGTTCGATTTAAACACGCTGAGGCGAGCTTTAAATAGGTAAAATGGTTCACCAATAAAAAAAAGATTGTATTCAACGTCACCTTAGGTATTGAATTTGATATATACTGTACGGGATGTTAAATTTTTGGAGAGACCTCATTGATATAGTCTTCTGTAACATAACATGCAAAAGATTAAAAAGAGAAACAAATAAATCGTACATATAATATATTGCCATGTTTATGTATTTTTCAAAAAATAGGAATATTTATGTATTTTTTGTATTTTAAAGAAAATCTAAGATTCACATTTGGTGTTTCACTTTTTGTTCTAATCTAGTTTATCACGACAACTAGCAATATTCCGATAGATGAAGTATTAGAAAAATCTACCCATACCGTCGACTCGCCTAATTTATTAAGTCATTAACCGTGTTCCTTATGAAATATGCTAGTAACTTTTCTTTATGTCTGACATAATTTTTTTCCAACAGTTTACTGATGCTTTTTCCCACGCAAATGAGAAGATTCAATAAATTCATTCTCTTATATGTGGTAACAAATTGAGTTTATAAATTAAATATGACGTAAACACGGTTTATTTTGATCACGCGATGTATGTTTGTCTTTCTTTTTGTTTTTTGAGTTAAAATAGAGATTGGTTGGTCGTTTCCATTTGAATGGAGAAATGATAACAATCTCTACGTACCTTTTTTTCAGAAATTGAATATTATCACCCCTCATTTTATTTTTACGCCACATTCGAAGAATAAATAATCCTACAGACAATGGAGATATTTCATCAAATAAGGATGGTTTAGATTTATATCGGGTGTCCGATTTTGAAGACCAAAAAAATGAGCGAAAGATCAAGACCAACCGTGAGATTTTCTAGTTATATAATAAAGAAAAAGTGATCAAAAATTGAGTACGAAATGATGAAGAACTGAAAACAGGGGATGGGATGCTGTTTAGTTGAAAATTTTTAGACAATTCCAAGAACCAATCAAATTTCTTCATTTTATATTATATGAACAATCTCAGCCAATCATGTCAACATTACAATGATAACAGACCATGGGCTGTTTTCACGTTGCTATGGGCACATACCTATTGATTTATTTCGATTTTGGAGTTTCAAATATTTAATATTTGGAAATGTCACGATTTGGTTTTCATTCTATAATTGGTAAAAAATTTTCTATCCGAATAACCCTCGGACATTGATAAATGCTCAAAAATTTTATGACAACTTTCTCAAGCTTGTTGCTTGTAGGCAACAGACCTCCTCCTACGGCGTCGGTCTGTTTCCAAGCAACAAGTTTTCGAAATCTGTCATAAAATTTTTTCGATCAATTATCAATGTCCTTGGGCTATTACTACTGAAAGCAGTTTTTTTTTCAAATTTTCAGAACAAATCACTAGCATAAAAAATGTCAAAAAATAATTGAATATAATTAAATTAATGTGAAATTATTGAGGAGGATGGCGTTGTCGTTCCAGTGATAATGTTGAGATGTCGCCGAGAAAACACAACGACAACTACGTCCACACTGAGCATGCTATGCGTACGAAAACCTTTTGATCTTCTCGAAAGACCGACAGCCGCCGGATCGTGTTTGTGCGCGCAAAATTGCTACGCGTACGCATGTGCGTGGCGTCCTTATCTGATCATTTTTACGCATAAGTCGTTCGTGCGAGTGAAAATGCTCTAGTCATAAAATACTTCTACCTAGAATTATAACTCCTATGTTGTCAGCAGTGACCACTGTTTTAACTGCTATCTGAAGTTTGGCCGCAGGAACTATAAAATTCAGCGGGAATTTCAAATATCCAGTTGATGGAGAATTTTATCTTTTTAAAAAATAAATCGACTGTTTACCTAAAGAACACAAAATTCAGCTGCTTATAAAAATATATAAATTATAACTAATATTTCGCCAAATCTTGCATCAAAGCTGAACATACGAGAATATTTGGCAAACTCTTGTTGATGCAAGATTTGGTGAAATCAGTTATAATTTATATGTTTTCATAAAAGCTGCACTTTGTATTCTTTTGGTAGAAAGTCAATTTATTTCTTAAAAACTTGTGCAGTAGAGTGAGAGTTGAAGCAACATAATGCAACATTTTTGCAGAAGGTAAAGTTTGCAATATATAATTTGTGTGTCTAGGAAAATGTATATGGTGAACGACGAATACTTTAAAGAAAAAGACTTTGTGTAATTAAATATTTATTTAGTGATAATAACATTTTTAACACACATACCTATACATAACACACAACATACTACCTAACTAGATTATTTCCCAATATTCTGCTATTTTCATTCCTAAAATATAAGTATTTTGTGTTATTTTTTCATCCAAGTGGTCTGGCATCTAGTACTAAACAATTCAACAAGGAGGGTCACGTATGAAGTACCTATACTCATTTCTATAGTGTCTTCTCCTTTGAAAGCGTTTTTTTAGAACAAAATTTGATATAGCTGCTTTCATTATTGGATCAACAAATGTTGAATCCTTGTTAGTTTTCATGAATTTTGGAAATTTCATATCATCTCCTCTTGAAATAGTATTGGGTTACTTTTTTACACCATAAAAGGAGAATCCTAATTAATAATTAACCTATAGACTTGCACCTAATATTAAATTTAGGTAATTACCTGGAATGAATAAAGTGAGAACAGCTTTTCTTTTCAGCCTCTTTTTCCTGGTACTTTACAGTCATCTCTAAAGTGTCTAACACAAACACGGGAATTTTGGTATATTTGTTTTGGGGTCCGTTGAACTATAGGGAAACACGAATTTTTGACTGATTTTGCGAAAAATCGATAGTACTCACCTATTTTGAGAATAATCCGTCAAAAAATTTGCGGGTTATACACAATTTACAAAGAAAAATCCAAAAATAGGTTTTTTTTCCCAACTTGAACCATCACTTTTTGGCATGATATTTCATACAAAAAACAGTTTAAATGTATTGCTCTGTACATGAAAGTGATCAACAACATGTGTTCTCGCTATCTATGAAAAAAATCCAGTTAGATTCTTCATAATATTGTTTAAATCACCACTTTTATAAACATATATTTGACAGGCAACCATACAATACTTTGTAGCGTGGTTGCCAGCTGTAATCGACTACTCGACAATCATGCTACATGACTATTAAGATACGAAATTAAATATTGTATCAGACTATATTTTTAGTTAGATTCATTCAAGGCAAACCCAAGAACATAAATGAAATTATAAACACATTTTATATATGATGATATCCTTATATTGCGTGTTTGAAGAAGGGGCAACAAATATATAATCATTGTATTCAGCCTTCCCCTCAAAAAGTATCCAATACTTTGTAATCCACATCAAATTATTCCAGAAGGGGAAGGGAATATAATTATTGGATTCACCCTTCCCCTTCTAGAATAACTTAATTATTCTAGAAGGGGAAGGGTGAATCCAATTATTATATTCCCTTCCCCTTCTGGAATATCTTTTGAGGGCAAGGCATTGGGGCAAATGCCTCCAATTATTTGTAGTCCACATTAAGTTATTCTAGAAGGGGAAGAGTGAATTCAATTATTATACTTTTTTCCTCTTCTTGAATAGATTGATGTGCATTACAATGCATTCATCCCTCTCATCCAATACTTTCTAAGATGAAATTCGAATGCAATAATTATTTAATATTTTAAAAATATCATGATTCTCACGTAATCGTTTACAGCTGGCAACCATGTCTTACATTACGCTAGAGCTTCTATGTCATTTGTCATTTGATTTAATTGTTTTCATACAAATTTGTAGCCTGTCAAATATATATTTATAAAACTGGTAATTTAAACAATATTATGAAGAAACTAACTGAAATGCTGTTATTATTAGCAAGAAAACATGTTGTTCATCACTTTCCCGTTCAGTGTGATACGTTTAAACGGTTGTTTGTATAAAATATTCAGTCCAAAAGTGATGGTTCAAGTGGCGAAAAAAATTCTTTTTTTGGATTTTTCTCAGTAAAATATGTGTAACCCGCAAATTTTTTGACGGACTATTCTCAAAATAGGTGAGTACTATCGATTTTTCGCAAAATCAGTCAAAAATTCGTGTTTCCCTATAGTTCAACGGACCCTTTGTTTTGAAGGCATGTAGTGTAACTTCACATTATTAATATTTCTCAGCCAGGAGTCAAATACTTCAGGTTCCTGTCTTAAAAACCGATGTTAAGCACTCGTTTTGTCTCAGCAAACCGGAACACAACAAAGTTTTTTACTTGGTTTGTTTATTTTTCCTTCCATTTTGACATCTTGACATTACGATTGTTGATTTTCAGTGCACTCTGCAGTTTGGCCGCATCGTAACTTAAAACATTCTCTCCAATCCCAGTTACAATTCTAGGTTGAAGTATTTTATGGCTCTAGTCAGTACTCGCCTTAACAAAAGGAAGTAAACAGGAAGAAGCTTCAAACAAACCAATTACTTTAGGAAAGTAGCACGAGTAAAGCATCGATATTGAATAAACAGCAGGAAAATAAAGTGAATATGGGATAAAGGAGAATATTCAGAAGAATATCAGGAGGGAAAAAATAAAAAGCATGGATGAGGAAGACAAACTATGGAATATATAGGACTAGAAATGAGCAGAGTAATAAGAGCAAAGCGCAAACGCAAAAATATGGTATAGTGGAGCGTTGGAATACCTATGCTATGTACCTAAAAGGGCTGTGACTTGAGAAACAAAAAGATTACAAGAACAAATCTAAACATTCAACAGAAATTTCATTGGCGTACTTAATCTTGCACTGGAGAGCAATGATTTTTGAGTAGGTAGATGAATGTCAATTTTTTTGGAACGCTCTGTAGCTTGATGGATTTCAACATATGAAGCGTGGATATCCATTTTCGGGTGTTTTGATTTTTATGTAAAACATTTCTCATGAAGTCAGTTGGCATTGAAAATCGTACATAAATCTATAAACAGGATTCCCATCTTATATTATCATAATTCAATTCCAATTTTTCTCTTCAATTACATGCTTTTCCTTGGCATTAAATCATAGTTTAAGAAAAATCAACTGAATAACAGATCCAAAAAGTATTTCAAACAAGACATTCATTAAACACAGACATGAAATGAAATACAAACTTGTGAGAGGTGGGATGAAACCCATCATTATAAAAAAAGGTATCAATTACTCTCTATTGTAATAAAACAATAGTTTTTCATAAATGCTATTAGTGATAATAAAATTTAAATTGTACCCTCCAAAACTCAAACTACACGAGTCTGACCGGTATAATCCAATAATAAAGTGATTTTATTAGAGAACTTTAATTTTTTTTATTAGAATTTAAGTGCCTCGACAACTATGGCCCTTGACATTATACAAAAAACATATATAAATAAATACACTATCTTAAAACATAAAATATGTAAAATATCATTCTAGTTCATATTTTGTGGTAGAGGTTATAGTCCAGTAACTGAAGACCTGGAAATATGCTATCAATATATTTGTCCAATAATTTTTTTGGCTTGATTTGTAGGTCTTGACAGGTACTTCAAAGGGAGAAAAAGTTCTCCAAGATTGCCCCTTAGCTAAAGGCCCAAAATGGCCCCTAAAGTCCCAAAAAAAACGGTTTTCCGCCAATATCTCCCGAAATACGCAAGCTAGACAATTCTTGTTCAGATAAAAAATGAAGGGCGTTAAATTATCTACAAAAATAGTTCCCATCATTTTTCTCGCAACACGAATATTTTTTGCGAAAATGGCCTATGAAAAAACCAAAATTTTAACACCGAATATTTTTGGTGGTTTCTTACTAAATTTCTGCTCGAGGGCCTCGGAAATACATAGATTTTCACCTGTTAAACTTTGGAGACCAATTGTAGATGGCGCCAGCGGAATACTTGCACTCGCTAAATTGTGGTGTATACACATGAAAATCCGGGCACCAATAGTTTTTTCGGCAATTATTGGCGTATTTCACACGATTTTTGTGTGTCACAGCAACACTGCAGTCAATGTTCAGTGTAATTTCACAAGGATATGAGTCGCAAATTTTCTAGAAAATTGCGAAATCTTATTGCTTCATGTGGCAGTCTTGAGTGACGGCGTTTTGGCTACTAGTAAGTCAATACCTATAGAAGCTGATAATGATAATTTTTTGATAAATATTTTTTGCATTTTTTGCAAATTTTTCGCAAAATTCAGAAGGAACAGTATAGGTGCAGGATTTCAGAAAAAACAAGGAATTTTTAAACAAATACCATCTATTCTTATAGAAATTAGTAAAAATACAAAATACACAGAAAAATACAGAGTAGGGTGAAGGCACCAGTGGAAGCCAGGAACCAGTGAATGCCAGTTTTTTCAAAAATCCGTGACAAGGCGAGAGCTATAATTTTTCAACTCGAGTAACATGCTCATTATGCTGGAAAACGAAGCTCTAGAACTTCAAATATGAAATAATACCAATTTTCCCGTTCCCTGGAAAATGACTGCATTGTATTCCGAATAAAAACATTGTTTCTAAGAGTAAACATAGTAAGCTTTCAAATGGTGTGCATTTAATAACAAAATAATTTAACATTAGTTCCTTATTTTCGCTTGTTTACAAGATTTGTGAGAACTCCGAAAACGACTGAAAAATGCAAATAAATAAATAAACTTTTTATTGAAACGCCACAAAGATACTGAAAAAAAATGTCTATGAACATTCACTACCTCCCCAGACCCCATTTGAAAAAACAAGGGATAATAAACCATTCAAAACAAATAAAATGTCAATGATTTAATGGAAGAGGCTGAAATATTGGGGAAAAATAACATTGGCCACTTTTTGCAATGTCCTCGACGAGCGAGAACGGGGTTTAAGGTACACATATTGATACCTACGGATATTCCCATTACAATTAACTTTAAATCATCAAAAAATATCAATTTTTGACCGAGTTCTGGAAGAATTTGTCCGCCGGTTTACAAGTTAATTTTATAGACGGTAGCATTTCTAGAGGTAGTGTAGCCGCGTAAGCGAGGAGACGTTTGGATGCGATTATCTCGAAAACTGTTAAATTCTCGAAAAAAATGATAGGGACCATTTTTGTAGATAATTTAACGACCTGTACTTTTTACCCAAACAAAAATTGTCCAAATTGCATATTTCGGGAGATAAAGGCGGGAAACCGTTTTTTGGGGGGCGTTAGGAGCCATTTTGGGCACTTAGCCAAGGTGCAATCTTGGAGAACTTTTTCTCCCTCCGAAGTACCTGTCAAGACCTACAAATCAACAAAAAAAAAATTATTGGACAAATTTATTGATAGGTTTCTCCTTCAGTTACTGGACTATTAGTTGTTTTGAGAAATTTCAATGTCTTTGGGATTTCAGCAGTGCAGTTTAAAAGTTCTCTCAGGTTTGGTCTTAGGTCTAGGCGCTTATATGTAATGGTGTATTCCTGGCAGTCGGTGAGAATATGTTACGGTTAAAGCACTATTGCAGTGACGGCAGACGGGAAGGTTTTCAGAAGACATCAAATAACCATGTGTGTATCTGGTATGGTTGATCCACAATCGTCTAATGACAGCAGCTTCTCTCCTGGTTAAGAAATTGCATACGCATAAAATAGGATATTGTGTCACTAAGGCAGAAAATGAGCTTTAGCAGCTCAAGACGCACTAGCGAGCATAGCGAAGTGAATGCAGCTTTGTGAATATTATCTCTGAATGCAGCTTTATAGTTGAGGTGATCGTGAAACGTCGAAGTAATTAAGTGACATATAGTGGAAAACTTCAGCCATCGTGGCGTTATGAATTTTCCGCTCTTGTGCTTCTAAACTGAACAGCCTTATTTTTGGTGTTCATATGAAT
>CAJUYG010002552.1:34923-65378 GCA_910591675.1 Galerucella calmariensis | reverse complement strand
TTCCAGACATGTCACATACAGTCGTAACTTCAGATTCTCCTTGTGTGAAATTCAACAATATATTTTTCTCCGATTTTCGAAATATCTTTTTATGTCTTGAGCACTCTCAGTCGTCTGCATCTAATAAATTGCTCCAAGTATATACAGGACGACATTTCCATATAATTTCGGTTGTATTCTGTATAATCTTGACCTGGGGTAATAATTCTACGAGTACGACATGGTATCCAAAACAAATATAAGCCATTGGACTTATTTCCATTTCAATGTACAATAAATCGCGGCATTTTCCAACATTACTCAGGAAACAGATATTATTTTAGTCAATTATTTAATACTTTGAGAAATTGAAGCCCGTGATTCTATATTCGAATGATTAGTGAAATATTGGGGGTAAACCAGAGTAAATAGTCACTAAAGGTGAAATTATTGCCGGAGATTTTTTCCTACTCATAAATATTTTGACTCGGGATAATTTTTGAAATATTTATGAGCGAGAAAAATTTTCCCTAACCAACAGGCCGCAATCTAGACCTTAAAATTGTTGATTTCTACTCGTTGAAGTTGCACGAAAATACTATCTCACGACACAACACAGTATATTCTCCAATTTTACATAAGTTTTCAGTAAATACAAGTGCTGGAAAATTACTGTTTTGTGTTCTCAAAAATCAAACTATCGAAAAAATATTATGTAGTCATATACGTCAAGACATTTTCAGTATCAACCGCTGTTGGGTACACACGAGGAAAAAATAACCACTGAAATTTATCCGAAGCAACGGTGATCTGACGAAAAAATACGTTTTGATCAGCTGGGAGCTACAGGTGTGAAATTTCCACGCCAATTATGAACGCTACAAATTTTTATAGACAACACAATATGCTTATAAAAGTAGGTATTGCAGAAACCACAGACTACTTTTGATATTCTAACTCATGATCTCTTAATCCAAAGATTAGAAGACGATTATATTAATTAATTGGAATGTTAGAATTAAACTGTACACATTAAAGTTTCATTATAATTCAGACAACACCTAAGACCGATACGCTTGTATCGTTGTTCTGATCAAGTTGTCTTCTGGTGCCTGTGAAAATTGAAATTCGACACTTTTGTCTTTTTTTTCACTGAATTTCATGAATTTGCGTAAATAAAAATCAGACACACACCCAAAAACTTATTTAACGTTGAACCTGCTTCCAGAAAGTTTTCAAAACAAATATGAGAATTCATATAGTATTCTCATCAATTGTTTTTATGTATAAGCAAATTTACGTGAAACGAAGTTTTTTATTTTCATCAATTTGAGATTGACAATTTTTTCATGTGATAAAAGTTTCGTTCTCTCATGATCCAGTAGAATCTATCTCCTGAATGCACTCGAAAAGTCAATTTAGTTGGTGTAACATAGATCTGAAAATAGTTGAATTTAATACGATTTTCACATCGGGGAAGACAATATTCTCTAACGGATTTTTCCTTCCTATATCTGGAGTGTATGAGAATTTCATGAAAGACGTTTCTGGTTTTTCAATAATGAGAAAATCGGGAAAATCAAATATGTACTTTGATCACGTACGTACGTATACCATACCCTATTTCACCAACAAGGTCAAACCACGATTCGTGTATTGTGCACGAATGATAAGACTTGGTGCTCGTAAACTTGATTTCCCATATTTTGGTGAATATACGTGAAATACGGCAGTAGACATGGGAATTTGAAAATTCCTATTGAGCTTTTTTCATCTTTTTGGGTGAAAACCTGGAGCCTGACACGATAATTATTTATTAAAACTGACAACACGTTTTAGAAATAAATGGAGTAGAAGATATAATAACTCTAAGAAAATAAAAAAAAATATATCAGTTCGTCAACTTTTTTGGTAATGCTTGTTGTGATACATTTTTAGTGATTTGTAGTGAATTTTTCTCCATTCACTTTCATTGTGTGTAGTGAGTTTTATTCTAAAATCACACTCGTGCTAATAGTCCAAGATCCCAGAGCGATAAGACATAACTTGTTTTCAGATAGATGAAATGGTAGGTTCTCAGTGTAGCATTTTTGTTTGTGGAGCTATCCTAAGGGCACCTGGGCAGGTATCAGGTGAGAAATATAACTAAAAATTAGAGTTACTTCACTTAAATTTAAATGTCTGATTCTTATATATGTTTTGTGAATGATATTCTAAAGTAGTATCATAAACGTCAGACACTTTAAATGGGCCAAAACTTTTGTCAGACGACTTAAAGCTGCAAAAAAAATAAATAAACTTTATTTATTTTCACATGTCTGACTTTCAAATATGTTATCAAGGCAACTATTACTAAATCTAATTAATTACTAAAAATTAGACATTTAAATTTGAGTGAAGTAACTCTTATTTTTAGTTATCCTCCTCACCTGATACCTGCCCAGGTGCCCTTAGAATAGCTCCACAAATACACATGTATTCAAAGCACACGAAATGCTACTGAGATCCTAACATTTCATCTATTTGAAAAAAAGTTATGTCTTATCGCTCTGGGATCTTACTCTATAACAATTCTAGCTCCAAGCTTACTGAGCTTTCATTAAGTAGAGTTCATATTCAAAATGTTGAAACGGATGTGAGATTAAAGTCTGTATTTGTCAACCAAAAGTTCAATACTTAACTAGTATTTGGTACACGTCGAAAATAGTATTTTTATTTTCTTTCGCTTGTTCATAGTTGAATTTTAATATCCTTTGGAAACCAAAACTCATCTAAGACGTATGTATTCAAAACATCATGAAACAATGCAAAAACAGATATTTTTTTCCATAATATCATTGATTGTACCCCTAGTGACATTTTCCATAAGACTACATTTCTGCACAACTATATTATCTGTATTTCCATATTGAACGTGACCAAGACTGTGTAATGAATGTATCGTCGATGGATACTTTGGTAGATTATAGGTGTGGAAGGTCCTCTGAATAGGTGGTGTTGCTGGTCACTCGGTGGGTCATCTTACAGGAATAAAACAACTACCTGTAGCACTGGGATACGTTCTATTTATTACTTAAACTTACTATTATACATTATACTACTTATTACTAACACTAATATTAATAGTCATTGAATATCAATGGTTATTGTAATAATCATAGTAATAATAATGATGATGATACCAATAATGATTCCTAAAACACTATCGTTTGCATATTTATACGACAAGTCAAGTTCATCATAAGTAAATATAAATAATACTATTTGTGTTTATTCCATGCTCTGAACTTGACTTCGTTCGTGCAACCTTCCTACTTCTAATTTATGTAACGATTCATGATTTATTGAATTTAGCTTCAAGGGAATTTATGTCTTTTATTGAAATATTATTAAAACTTATTATTTCGACCAAAAGGCATCACAACTGTCCCATAGCACTCTGGACATTTGAGGTCACATATCCCAGTCTTTCCAGTGGGGATATTTTTGTTTCCACATTCTATAGTTTTTTACTTACATTCCTTTCTGATTTGAATTAAATTGTTGTATCTGCTGATGATTATATTTTTGGAATATTATTCGGAATATTATCAGCAGTGGTGATGGTTTTGTTATTTGGTATTCCAGTTTTTTCAGGAAATATTAGTTGTAATGTCACTTTTCTCTTCGTTTCATTAATAATTCCAATTACCATTCTACACCTAGTTCAGCGTGAAATATATCCCAAACCGTGCCCAACATCCAGTCCTAATTGATTGAATTATGATTTTAGTGGAGTTTACTTTCCAAAATAAGAGGTACCTAATATGGTGTGGAATATTCTGCCGAAATCCAGTGGAATCACTGGAAGTCTGTTGAATATTACGTGTATTATAAAATATGTATCTATTCGTTTTGAAACAACTAGTTGGAATCTAAGTGAACCGTACTATCGCAATTTAACTACAGCGGAAATGAAATTTTCCCAAATATACACTTTTCTTGTTCAAACATTGTAGCTCTTGTATACTTTTCCTGCTTATTGAAAATTTCATGTTATATGAAACTATAACAAACGGAAGTTTACATACTAACATTTTATGCTATTTCTTCCCATAAAAATCCACCGTATTCTAAAACTACATAATATATTGTGAAGTGAAAGAAGAATATACCTATTCATGCGATAAGTTTATCGACGCCGTTCCACAGATTCGGGCAGAAATAACACCTTAGAAGCCACGGAAAAGAAAAAAAACAGGTGAATACTGACTGACACTGGATTTTATTTATCATCCGAGCCAGTTCATATAGCGGAGAGTTGGAAGAGATGTGATTTCAACAAAGTGAAGTTGATAAATAGTGGAAAGCTGAAAACAATTAGTACCTCAAATTCACTTCGTAGACTTCTCCCTTTTCAAATATTTGAATCCAGTTGAGACCGAATTGGAAGTTAGAAGATGGGTATCTATTGGGTGGTCTCATACAAGATTGCTCAGAAGATTTTGTCACGAACTGCTCTGTTTTAGGAAAAAAGAAAGATATATTGGATACACTCAGGAGCAGTCAGGGAGATTAGTAAGATGTGATAGAATCACAAAAAATGCATTTTGTGGAGAGAAGTATTACCAAAACAATAAAGGCAAACTTTGAGGACAAAGTTTTTCCATGTTGTGTGATATTACCTAAAGACTTATGTCTTATTTTGGCAGGGCTAAGGAAGAAGCTTTGAAAACAGTGCTTCATACTTTGAGACGCTTACTGACAATACTTGATATCTTGAGGACTCGCAGTTACTGTAAACAGGATAACGTTAATACCTCAAGCTTGACCAAAATCGGACCAAAAAAGGAAAATTGCTTCTTATAATTCAAAGTGCCACTTTGAATTGTCAAAGTTTCAATGCTGACATGGGTATTTGAATGAAAAGTTAGCTGGTGAATTATTTTTTAGAATCGCTGAGAACTAAATATCTACATACCTACACTATGTTTTCAGTTTCATTATGATTTTTGGTTGGATAATTATATTTCAGTATTTTTACTACTCTAATTCAGTATTTCTGGGAAAATTTACATCGTTGTTCATAAAATTTGAATGAGCTATGTAATTGACATGTTCCTGTTGTCAGTCAGCCCTTGAATAACTGAGATTTTTATCGGATAGAGTTTTCCCCTCATTTTTCATCGACCTACCTTCCAATCAGATTTAAAAAAAGCTGTCAAATGGACTGAACCAAACTGAAGGTAAATATTTTTTTGTTTGGTTGAGATAGTAATCGAAAGCTGCTCCAATCGGTAGTGGTTTCAAATAATGTATATCTTGGATAATTTGTGCGATTAGGAAACTCATTAGATCCATTTTTTTTTGTTGATTATTCTCCTCATAAACATTTTTTCTGGGGTAATTATTCTGAAGACCTCATTAATGTGCGAATAAATTTCTCGATTGTTCCGCAAAAAGTTTTTTTCTGAAAAACCAATGAGTTAAAATTGGGAGTTGATGTAATGAATAAAACCCCAGGGCCTTTTTAAGGAAAATTCGAAAAATGTATTTGACTTAATGAATGATGGTAACGTTATATTTGGAAATATTTTTTCCCGAATAATTCACTTATAAAGAAATATATATTTTCGACTCGCATTTTTAATTATTAAAGGTAGATACAATTATTGAATCGCATTTTTCATAATACAACATTTATAGGTTACTGTATAATATATAGTAATCAAGCATTTGGGTCTAGACAGCATTCCTTATCTTTCGGTTTTGTACATATTTTACTAGTTGGAGAATTCAAAGTTTTGAAGTGAATTGGCTAGTCTTGAAATGAGTTGTAAAAATTGAGGTTGTAGTGTTATTTTCAATTAATCAATACTAGCAAAATAACAGTGGCGACGAGGATTTTGTGACGGACTCACGAGTGAAAATTGTTCAGTTTTGATACATGATTGTAATTTAGTTTTGAAAATGGGAGCCAGCGCTTTTAGGTACACAATTTGATCGCGAAGATTCCAATTTTTCGGAGTTCAATGAAAGACTAACCCAATATTGAATAGCAAACGGTAGTGCTCAAGCAGAAAAGAAATAAAGCGCTATTATCAAGCACATTATCGGGGAGTTGTAATGTAGGTACTAATCCATGTGTCCCAAGTTTACCTGCAGAATAATCATTTGATGGGCTGGTAACGTTACTGAGTGATCATTGTGTACCGATTAATCATGGTAAGCCGAAGGGTTGGGTTAGGTTTATTCGGCACGGCGAGATGATTATGGAAATGTCTTCGATTGCTCAGCCCAGGCTAAGAGGTTGCCATCAAACTGTAAATTCTGAAACGAACTGGAAGTAGTAATGCGAGATTTTTTTTTTCCATTTGTATGGATGATGATAAAAGTATGGACCGTCTTTTTGGAGAAGATGCTCCAAAAGTTGAACATTCAACAGTATGATGGAATTAGCGTTATCAAAGTATTCGGCTTTGGAAGAACATTCGAACAGACAGTCATTAGCAGGTGTTCACATCAAACAAGAAAATGAGTTGAATTTACATCAATGAAAAAGAGTTTAACAAACAGATAGGTCGGGTGGTATTTATCGACCTTCTTCATCTGGAATGTTCTTCATTTGGAATGGGAAATAAACGTAAGAGAAGAAATGTCTCGGTAGGTAAATCACGTTTTAATCGGCATCTGAAAAAATGTGCGTTAGAAGCAATCATACTGCTACTTATTGTGCTTCCAAAGGTTGTAGTTCTCACAGATGTGGTCATTCAGCATCTCAATGTGAAAAAAATTAATACAATTGTTCATACGGAGAATAATTATGAAAATGAAAAGCATTGTTCCAGTGATTTGAATAATCTTGTGCGGCGTAGATTAATGCTACGTCGACCACCGTGAAATGTAGTGTAGTGAATTAGTAAAATTCAAATATCTCGAAAATTGCTAATATTTTGAAGATCAAAGAGGTGTAGCTTTTTTCTACAGAAATGATGGAGCTATATAAATTAAATGAGTAAGTTGTAAAATAATGAGCGATAAAAAATTTGTAGCTGATTTCATCTAATTCATATGGCGCATGTGGCGACATCTACAAGTTAACTCAAATCATCTCACACATTCTTGTTTACTCTTACAAAATCTAGTTTATACCCAATTTTCAAGTCATTATGTAGAAAAGTAGGTGATCTACAAAAATCTATTTTATTTGATGGATAGACTAATCTGATGCATATCAACAAGTTCTGTTGACAGATCTATCTCAAAAGCTTGATACGATAACAACACATGAAGGTGTGTTCTCATACACATGCTTACTTACCGTATGGTATAAAAACGGCTCCATTCATTTTCCAGAATATCATAGAACAACTGTTTTTTATTCCAGGTGTAGTGTGTTTTTTAGATGATATTCGTATTACAGGGGAATATAATCAGGAGCACTTGAATACATTGGAAAACATATTCCAAATACTGCGGGAATGTGTTCTTTAAATATTGAAATAAAAATAGTATATTGTGCAAGTGAGTGGAAGAAGTTTAACTTTTCGATTTACATCTCGCGTCTTAAATTCTGCGGAACAAAATTATTCACAGATTGGGAAGTAAGCAGCCGCAATTATGTTTGGAGTTTGAAAGTTCCTCCAATATATTATAATATAGAAGCATTTTTTTTCATTCTCGGACTACACAATACCTCTATTAACAATTTTTGGGAATGAAAGGGGTCCACCTTTTTTCTTTGTTTTTGATTATGAAATTAAATTTGTACCTTCTTGAAAAAAAATAGCGGATTGTTTTTCCAGATTTCCGGAAAATGATGTTTTCCAATAAACTGGAAATTATCCTCAATGTAAATCACAAAGTTCCATTTTTGAATCAGAATCACAAATTCCACTGAATTTTGAAAAAATCGAAACTGAACCTTTTTCAAAAATGAGGCCATATTATTTGCACAAACGTGAAATATATACCGGAAGAAACTGCTTAACACGGGAATACATGAGCGTTTTTCCAACTTGATTGATTTCATCAGCAAGAGAAGGAAAGCCGAATTATCAGCTCAATAATTTTGACAGATGAGGGAAATAATCGCTGACAATTCAGTCTTCTTCCTTTGCGAATGAAGTCACATCATCTCGATTGACAGCACTTGCATAAAGACAACACTTTATATTGACAGTCTGCTAAATAAATCAAGTGTACGCTGGATTTTGTGTATATTATCTCTGCGCCGGATGTAAAAATAAAATTTATTATTATAATCATCTATTTTGATGGCTAATGGTATTGCGATAAAAATGGAGAGATTCGGAAATAAAAATAAAAAAAATATTTAGCACAATACCTGCTAACTATAACCAAATAGTACACGACAACAAGTGAAGCCCGGCGAAAACCCTTTGATGGTGAATGGCCAAAAATAAATAACCCTGAAGGTGACAGCTATAGTACGATGAAAAAACGACAACGCTTCAAAACAAAATATTGTGATGTTGCCGAATTGTAGTTTTTTTTCTGCACTCAACGAAAACTAGAAAAGTCAATCTGATGCTAGATAAATATATCAAGTTTAGTCATTCACATTGAAATATGTAACAATAATATTGATAATATTGAATACTATTACTTACGTCTCTTACACAGCAGTAAGCAGACCCCCATTTCGGCTTTCTTGTTCAAAATAGCTTAAATTGAAAATGTTACTATCTCTTGACATTTAATGTTCAGCTGCTATGGCATTTTAACTACACACCGCAGATTTGCCTAAATAGTATTTCAGCAAAAAGTTTTATCCAAGGTATTGTATGGGTATTTTTCAACCAGTAGCTATTTGTGCACTTTTCGTTGACAATATACGTACACGTGAAGTTGAATATTTGACAAAATGATACCAACCTACATGCTGACTTTATTCTAATTTGGGTCTGTTAAGACCATGAGAAAAAGGCCTAGATGTGATCGTATGACATATGACCACCAATTTGAAAAATAGCTTCCGCAGATTCGCTTTTCTTCGTAATTTCGCTTATTGTCCTTCGATGAATTCTTCGCTGCAATGGAAACAAGAACAGCAACATGTACACATGTACAGCGGTAGCAGAAACTTCTAATGGGAATAATTTGCTAGATGAAGTTGGCAAAAAGCCATCAATGCTACACATATATAAAGAATGCATTTTTTATAATTGTAGTTTTCAAAAATATTCATTTCTTGGTTAAAAATAATTCGGCAAATAATCTCATCAAAGCGAAAAGTAGGGTCAACACAGATATGGCTTTGAGGAAGCCAGATGATGAATATACCGAAAATGAGGAGGAAAGAGTTCGACTCTTACTAGAAACTCATTTTCCAGGGAGTACCCCAAATAGGGGAGATAATCCTCTCGAAGGTCACAATAGGCCTTCAAGAGAAAGTATTACAATGGTTAAACACATTTGTAGTAACGATAGGTTGAAATGGGCCATGAACACCTTTCAAGGCACCAGGAGCAGATGGAATTTTCCCAGCATTGCTCCAGAAAGGACAAGACGAAATTCTACCGCATCTGGTTAGAATTAGTCGAAGCAGCTTAGAACTGGGTTGTTTACCTGAAGCATGGAGAAGGGCAATAGTAACCTTCACTCCAAGAACTGGAAAAAGGGACACAACAAACCCCAAATCCTTTAGACCAATTAGTCTAACATCGTTTGTACTCAAAACGAAGGAAAAGGCTATTGATAACCATATTAGAACGGAAATCCTAGAGAGACTACCTCTCCACCCATGTCAGCATGCTTACCAGGCAGGCAGATCTACGGAGACTGCACTAGTACAACTGACGGAGGATATCCGAGGTGCTCTAGACAACCAAGAAACTGTAGTATGTGCATTTTTGGACATAGAAGGAGCTTTTGACAATACTCCACATAAGGCAGTCAGAAGAGCATTGAACAGAAGAGGTGTAGACAGCACAAGGATGTTGGAACTGCTCACCACAAGAATAGCAAAGACGAGGACGAGCAAAGACATTGTCTCCATCTGCACTACCAGAGGATGCCCACAGGGAGGAGTAGCATCCCCATTAATGTGGAGTCTGACGGTTGACGAACTCCTGTGTGGTTTGACGGATCTCGGAGTATCCTGCCAAGGATATGCCGACGATATTGTCATAACAGCCAGGGGGAAATTCGAAAACACCCTTTGCGATATTGTACAAAAGGGTCTGAACTATACAAATAGCTGGTGTAGGCAAGTGGGACTTAGCATAAACCCCACTAAAACCATTCTGATAGCTTTCACCAAGAAAAGAAAACTCAACCTCAAAACCATAAAACTTGATGGGAACGATATTGAATGGAGACAAGAAGTCAAGTATCTAGGTTTAACTTTAGACAGTAAACTCCTGTGGAACAAACACGAAAAGGAGATTACATACAAGGCAAAAATGGCTATAATGGTGTGCAGAAATCTGGCTGGAGCAAACTGGGCTGTAACCCAAAAATCCTAAGCTGGATGTACACTGCCATAGTGAGACCAATCATCACTTATGGAGCCATTGCCTGGTGTAGTAGAACTAGCCTATTGACGACGAGAGAAAACCTCTCCAAAATTCAAAGACTAGCCTGTATATGCATTACAGGAGCAATGAGAACATGCCCAACGGCAGCCATGGAAGTAATTCTCAACCTCACCCCTTTACATATGGTGTTGGAAAGTGTTGCAGAGAGAACAAGATACAGACTAAGTAGAGAGGGAATCATTAAAAAAAAAACACCTCCTCACTTCTTAGAAATCAGACAACCTGGGACATGCCACAAGACGGTATGATGAAAAAATATAACTTTTCAATGAAATTCGCTACGGAAATGAGCAACAAGAAGGAATGGGATCCAAATACCATTACCAGACTTGGAAAGAATGCCATTCAATGGTACACAGACGGCTCAAAAGCAATAGAAGGAACTGGGATAAGAAAGTGCGCCCAGTTCAATATTGATAAAGGATACAGAAGACAAAGGATTATCATAATGTCGATAGTCAAGCAGCCATTAAGGCACTGAGCTCTTGTGTAATCAGTTCCAAAATGGTGTGGGAATGCCTGGACAAACTCAATGAACTAGACGAGAACAACATAGTCACCTTACTATGGATTCCAGGACACACTGGAATAGAAGGAAATGAAATAGCAGATGAACTAGCAAAGAGGGGGACTGAAATACCTTTCTGGGGGCCCGAACCCTTTTGCGGAATCAGCCCCAATGTAATATTGGAAGAAATAAGTAAAGCCGAGAAAAAGAGAAGATTTGACCATTGGAAAGATCTAGTAGGGCTTATACAATCAAAGACTCTTCTGGGTGACTACAACCTGTTGAGATCAAAAGAATGCATACGTCAAAGTAAAACTGCGCTAAGAGTTTTAACAGGGATCCTAACGGGACATTGTCGCCTGAATGGGCACCTGAAAAAGCTCAAAATAGTGGAGGAAGAAGAATGCAGATTTTGTGGAATGGAAGAAGAAACCTCCATCCACATACTTTCCAACTGCACAGCACTCCAGAATCCTAGACACAGCACCTGGGAGATTACTGGATAGAAGAGGAACATTTGCCTAAGTTGAAGCCTGCAGACATCCTAAAATTCCTCCGGGAAATAGGACTAAAGGAACTACTAGTTTCTGAGACTCTCCTCAGAAACTGAGTAGAAGTAAGGGGGCACAATAGATCTTTTAGGTCTCAGTGAATGTCACCCCAAAACTCACACATACATACATACATCTCATCAAATATAACGCAAGCATCATTATTTATTAAATCAAATAAGTTTCTCGATTTTTCTCCAAAAAGTTGTGTATTCGAAAATTCGATCAGTTAAATTCGAAGATTGATGTTTAAAGAATAAATCCTCCTCCGAAAGCTCTCGGGTTTCATTCAGAACAATAATCTTAGATTTCAACCCGTTAAGTTTCAATGAAAAATCTTTTTGCGGGTAAATCGGAAAAAGCATATTCGCTCATAAAAGAGGACTTGTTCTATCACCGCCGAATATTCGTAGTTATAATATTATGTATTTATGGAATATTAATGAAAAAGATCACTTTAATTTCGGTTTTCATGCTAGAATGAGCCTATTTTCACATAGTTTTCTCAAAACTCACCTGCATGGTATATAGGATGGTCCAATTATACACAGCACTTTCTATCTGCTCCTGAATAAATTGAATGATAATCTCTATTGTATATTCTTCCACTCGATATATTTTATAAAAACTTAGCTTATCATGAATCTTGGAAGGATCTGGTCACTCCGAATACACCTTTGGATTTCAATATGATCACCGTTCCAGCTACTTGCACCTCTACCAATTCCTTGTCAGAATACCTCAAAATTGATATTTATATGCGTTGTTATGCACATTTTTCTACTAACATCATATTAACTGGAAGCTACTAGAGGATGGACTATGAATACGGCATACATTCAGTAACATCTTAGTGGCTACTTGTTAGTGGAGAATTTGATAGTACTATCTATTTTGGTATGGTCAAATGCAGTCTTATCATGTGGGTCATATGGGACAAGTGACTTTAAATCCAAAGTGACAATATGATTGATAAGAAGCAATTTTCCGGTTTCTTGCATCCTCAAGCATAAAAATAGTCCTTAATCTGATAGATTATTTCGAGAATTGAAGAAAAAGTGAAATCTCGTCAACTAGTGCAATCTCACATTTTGGTTACCTCTGGTTATTGACGTTTGAACTCGAACGATAAGGGCACTCTTGACTATATGAATAAGGCTGCAGGTATTCACCTGGATGATTCTTGAATGCCAATTTCCATGATATTATAGTACGAGATCCGGTTGCAGGATTAGTGAGCTCATCGGTTTTTTGGTCAAAAACAAATTTTTATGTATACTTATAATTAGAAGTATATATATTCACCAGGTCGCCTATTATAATTTGGCCGCCAGTATTTTTAATTAAATTATTTTTAATTTACTTTTGGTACACTTCGGATTAAATAACGTCTGCACCACGGTAATTTATGTGAAGATTTTGCCAGGTGTCAACAAGTATGATTTCGATACACTTATACGTTCATGACGTTTATTTATTAATCACATACCAAATTAAAGCTAATTTTTGTCTATTTATTATCATATATAGTTGCCTAATTGAATCTGCCCGCAAATAAGGGTTGCTGGCTGTCAAAAATGATAAATATTCAAGGTAGAATGGAAGAGAGTTAGCGCGTAACATCATCAAATTTGGCAGACGAAGATAGCGGGCTGTGCACAGCTTTCAAGCCATTGTGCATGCATCGAATGTAAGTGTTCTTAACCACCAGAGAGTAATAAAGACGACTTAATAAATACTACAAAAATATTCCCACCTTCTCAAAATGACCAAATTAAAAATTACAACAAAAAATTCATATTGATTTAATATATTCAATATTGATTTGAAAAATAAAAAAATAAAACCAAAGTGACTCAAGTGAAGGTAACGGAAGTAAAGGTACATACCTACTGTTCGAAAATTTAATTAGATTTAGCTCAAGTATTCAATCGTCTGTTACATGTTGATTAAACATTTTTAATGGAAAGTTTGAGAATGTATTCTCTCCACGACTAAATGATAACGCACAAATTATTTTTACATATTTAGCTGCATAATGATATAAATTCTTCACACCAGTGAATAATAAAAAGAATTCACTCTCGTTAGCCAATCACATTCTGTTATTATCAGAATTCACGCTAAAGTGAATTAAAATGAATGAATCAAATCGTCTCTTCAAAACGTCAAATACCTAATAACGCAAACTGCTTCTGACAGCGCGTCGTTTGAAACGTCAAAATAATTATAAAATGATAATTTCACGTATTTTGAGGAAAAAAAATGGACAACAGTAGCGATAGTGAATATGTACGCCTCCCGGAATTAATTTCATTTATAAAGGTAAGGGTTCCGATAAAAAATATGAGTTACGTATATTTATTTACTCTTTACATTTTAATAAATAATATGCTCTATAGCCCAGTGGTGGTTGACTATGGCGTGGACGATCGAGGTTCGATCCTCACTGGAAGTTTTTTCTTTCTAGTCGTGGAGAAAGTATAGTCTTTCACTTGGGTAGAATGACTATTATTCACTTGGATGATTCCAAAACTCACTCGCTGCGCTCCCTTGTTTTGGAAACTTCATCCGCGTGAATAATAGCCATCATTCTGCACCCGTTGAAAAATATACTATTATATTTCCGTAACTCTCATTTGAAAAGCTGAATCATCGGAGCTATTAATTAACAGAGATTGTCCGTAACAATTTTTGTTTTAAAGATTTCCAGTTCAGTCCAAACCTTTGATTCTTTTTTGAAGCGTACATTTCGTTGAATAATAAAAATCTTGCGGCATTTTCACTTTGACACTTTGGAAGTTAATACATTAGGTCACGTGCCTCTTGGACTGCAACAATTTTGGTTTCATTAAAGATTTCAGTAGGACTTGTCAAAGAAACAGAAACTTGTTGAATTTGCGGGTGCTTAATAAATAGATTCAAGGGCCGAAGTATCCCTTTGTTGAAAAAAGCAGCCGTGTAGATAGCAGCCCACTACGCGCTCTTCCTTAAATATTTATAATTTTCAACAACCAGCAACCCTTATTTGCGGACGGATTCAATTGGGCAACCATATGATAATAAGAAAAAAATTGCTATAATTTGGTATATGATTAATAAACAAACATTATGAACGTATAAGTGTATCGAAATAATTCCTGTTTACACCTGGCTGCGGAGAGGAATGGCCAGGTGCGCAACGGCAACCGTGATTTTTTGAAATCTTCATATACATTATTGTGATGTAGACGTTATTTCATTCAAAAAAAAGTGGACGAAATTTTTCCCCAAAAATAGATTGAGAATAATATAATTAAAAGTACTGGCCGCCAAATTTTCATGGGTGCCTGGTGAATATTCTTCTAACTATGAATATACATAAAATTTTGGTTTTGAGCAAAAAACCGATGTGCGCACTAATCTTGCAGCCGGATCTTAGACTATTATTTTCAATTGTAGTGAAACCATGAAAATACCGCCAGGTTTAAATGGAATATAAATCCCATCTGTATACTAATCGAGTAACAAAAGGATGAAGTAAAAATACAAAGCAAAAAAATGCTAATTTCCGGATAAATTTTGAATACTATTCAAAATGCTTTCAAATGCAAATTACATTATATTCTTCCTTTTAGTGATTTTGTTGAATTTACTACAGTTTTACTGACAGATAAGGGTGGTTGGATACTTTCTATTCCCATTTGTAATAAACATGTTTTATGAAATAGCATCCACTTAACTAACTTACAAACTTTGCGCCTTTGCTGTGAGGTTTTTGCATTATAAAAACACATTTTACATGGGAATTCGTACATAAAGTTGATGAACGTTTTATTTTATACTCAATATTTATTTCCAGATCCCGTTTCCGGAAATTTTTTGCCCAGAGCGAGAGAGAAAAAATCAATAAGGTAGGGTATTTGCAAGTTTTTTTTCATTTGAACACTTTGCTCAATCAGAGAGAGTATTATTAAGGACTAGTTTTTGGAAATATAAAGATAAAAAGGCACAAACACAGAAAACGTGGTAGCTTTACAAAACGTGCCTGATATTGAATAATGGTTTGAAACTGACAGAAAAGCTCAGTGGATAGATGTCAAGATAATAGTATTATACCATTATAACGCCTCACAAATTTGACAATCACTGTTAAGAAAGTAGACAGTCCACTGAGAAGAAACATCTACTTTCCGGGCTATATGCCTCGACAGACAACGAATTACACCTTTAGGTTAAATGGAGCTGGTATATCTGCAAGATCTAACCCACCCTTTCGGTTTGTAATAAGAAGGGACAATATCACTTGCACACCGGCTTCGGCGTGTTTGCGCCCCATCAGTACAAGGTAAATATCATTCGTCCAGAAGCTCTAAAAGCATGCATATTGCATACATATTGCAGATATATCATTCCCCATTAGCTTAGAACTGTGATTTATTGTCTGTTGGGGTATAAAGCACGAGAAGTAGATGTTTTTTTTTGAATGAACTGGGTCTACTTTTTGGAAAGTAATATCCAACTTTGGGAGACGTTATAATATTATGTTACTATTATTTATTGATAAATATTGATAAATATAACAATTATTACAGGAAACTGTAATTGAATTGAATAGATGAGGCTTTTACTTGATGTTGATCCATACTGAATGATGAAATGAAACAATTTGATTTGTTAAAATTAACATTTTATAAAAATTAAAGTTGTGATGCGTTTACCGTTGGAGAAAACTACTGTGTTAGGGAAGCGCGTCACAACTCAAATTTCAATATAATGTAGATTTCAACAAATTAAATTGTTTCATTCTATCATGTAATTGAATTATGAATTATCTTTTAATTTTCAATTATCAGTATCGCTCAAAATCTCGTACTATTATTTTTTATTTGTTTATTCAATTGGAAAAGGTAGGATCAAAGGCTGTTTCAGAAAAATCTGAATACTTTCAAGGAAATGTTGAAAGAGACCCTAGATCGATTATTGTGAGCATTGTGATATTAAATTTGTTGTCAATAAATTACAGTTGATCAAAAAGACTCAATAATTAATTCACGATAAACATGGATCATCAAACTCTTCATCAAACCATATATTTTTAAATTGGAGAATTGTTTGTTGATGGATTGGGAATTAATTAACGGGAAGTCAACAGTATTTAACATTGGTTAGGTTAAATGATAAAATGAGACAATTTGATTTGTTGAAATTTACATTATATTGAAATTAATTAAAGTTGTGACGCGTTTCGCTAACACAGTAGCTTTCTCAAACGAATGGAGGTATAATTTTAATTTCAACATAACATAGATTTCAACGAATCAAATTGTTTCATTTTATCATTTAGTATGGATCTCCATCAAGTGAAAGCCTCATCTATTCAATTTTTGGTTAGGTTAATCAGTTAGGTTGACAAAAATAATTGTATCACTGAATGTGTTTGGAAATACGTCAGGCTTGTATTGTATTTATGGAAATAAGAAGTCATTCAATGCTATGGACTGTCTGGATAAACTTGCGATGATGGTTTTCGGATGATATTTCCAATTTTTCCATTATAGTGAACTTTTGATTGTTACTCGTTTTCCAACAAGATATACTAAGCAGAGTGACACTTTTTCTCCAATCGATCCACAATATTAATAATTATAAATCCTTCATACCCAGGACTACAAGATTGGCCAAGCCGCAGAATCTTGATTCCACCACATTCCAAACTACATATAAACAACTGCATGGTTTGTATCGTTACATCTTGAGTAGGCTTTCATCTTATTGGGTCGCGTTTGGTACCTTTTCTGTATACAGGGTGTTTTCAAATGTCACAACGTTTGCACGTAGATTCCTCCCGTAAAATTGGACAAAATGATATAAGGATTAAGGGATCCAGCACATTTACTTTTCGAAAAACAGGGTGTGAAATATTGAAGGTTTTAATTCGATAACTTCAAAATGGATGAATGCAGTGATTTGAAATTTGGCAGGTTGTTTTCAAATGTGAAAGGGTATATTTTGATGGAAAAATACTTTTCAATTTTTGATCCAGTGGTGTAGAGTTGGGAGATTATGTTACCTTTCCCCTCCCATTTTTACGCCACTGACATTTGAAGCAACTTCCATTCAATTTTGCATTCCTTAATGGATTCCACGTGAAAAACAACTGACCTTTACATATGGAAAAATTTGTAGCTTTCAAGTTATTCAATGATTTCATGAAGTCTGCAAGATCACTTTCTAATAATTAGTACTTATGCTTGGAATATGTGACAGGAACTAATTCATGAAACAGCAATGCATCTGAAACATTCGGAGAAGATTGTTGAAAATATTTTTGTTCAAACTTGTGACATATTCTTCAGGTTAGGTTTGAGCCACCGGGGGTCGCGACGCAAAAGATCTGACCGTTACGTTACGTTATGTTACGTTGTTTCGTTATGTGCCTTGCTTGCGTGCGTGTGCTCTCTCCTGAGTCTCTGTCTCGTTTACGAAGCAGCGATTCATATGCTTCGGCCGGGAATCGAACCGGGGTGCCCGCGTGGCAGGCGAGCATCCTACCAATGGACCACCGATGCTACATTAAAATTCTATGCAAAGCTGGTATTCGCAGTGCTGGTGATATACTTGAATTTGTTCGGATACATTTTTACTATTATTTCCATGAATTTTTTTGCGTGGTTGATATTTTTTGTTTATTTACAGCATCGGTTGTCAGGACGGTAGGTTGTGTTTACTCGTTTGTAATTTTAACACGTCGGTAAGTGATTTGCTTACCGTTCAGACGTCGAAAAGTAATAAATAGTATAAAAACAATTTCACTAAAATGCAAAATATATTTTAAACTGATCGAGAAGTATAAATGTCACTTTCGACATTTCGTTCGTTTCGGAGGAATTTAATAGTATATTATGCAATGAGCACAAAATGATGCCCATTTTGCACGAGTATGAAATTTGCAGCACGAGCCGCAAACGAGTATACGAGTGCAAAATGGCCATTTTGTTGCGAGATGCATACTATACTTTTTCTATGACAACAAATCGTTCACGTTTAATACATGCATACATTGCAAAAACTTTGAAAGGAATAAACTGATAATATTTTTTCATTACTCCGAATTCCCCGCTAATGGGCTTTCTATCAGAATTGAAATATGAATTGAATAAATATGTAAATATTTTTTTCATTGCTATTTCTAACAAGTACAGAGAAAAAGAAGCCTATAAATATGTATTTGTAGAAAACAACTATGAAATTACTCGTTACCTACTAAAACTTTGACAGAAACGATCTGCTGACATTTCATTAATTTGTCGCTGGACGTCTTGATTCAAAAAGCCGTATTCGTAGTGATTTTAGAGATAACCTAGACCTAACACGAAATATTTCATTTCGCATTTGTTGCTTAGCAACTTACCTAGCAGCCGATGCAAAAATGAACTCCTGTACAAAATGTGCTTGTTTATGATTGAAGATACGGTTACAAAATGAACATTTATCGAGTATGTCGTAGAAAAATCATTCTGCTAACGACACTACTGTCATTCAAACAACGAACCACAATTCCTGTGTTTTTATTCAGTCGGTAATCTGATGATATTTTCCTCATCTTTTGCTTATAGGAAGCATTTTGGTGTTCTGGACCTAAACCTCTATAGCTTTTGATCCATTGAGTAGGTGCATTGGGTACAAACGTTGTGGAAAAGGTAGAATATTGTATTGGGCCGATGTTATAACACCACATTTGCAATATGGATGAAGCATTACATGAACCAAAATACAAATTTCTGTACGAAACTGGTATCTGCGATGGATTGTTTTGATACTGGGTGAATCACATAACCTAGCCCATTCACTCCAAGTGAATATGAATTTGCTTTGTTTAAGCTGTTTGCTGTTGTCCGGTGCCTTCCAAAATACGTTACCATTGCCTCATCTACGCTATGTTCATAATCAAAAGTAGTACATAATGCGAAATTTCAATTAATTCAATTTCAATGTGTCATATTTCAGGAAAATTGTCTATTTTGTTCAAATTATTACTTTCACATACATGAAGAACTTCCATGTGAAAGTCTTTTTCGCGAAATAGCCTCAGCGACCTAGGTAATCTGACTGTCATCACGATTTCCACCACCTAATTTCGTCAGCTGCAACATCACTTTATATTAAGTTTTCTTTAGTCGCTTACCTATTAGTATATCATGTAGTTGACATATACATTAAGTGCTCATCAAAACAAAGGTTGAAGATTTGTGGCCTCCGGTATACATACATACTTCATGGTGTTGGTGAATATCACCTACAAGCTATTTTACAGATAACAATTTTTTAAAAATAATCGGAGCATCCCTTTTTTTGTATGCATAGTTAAGGAAAAGTAACGTCATCATCTCCATCGAAATCAAATTCTTCTGCACGCTCGTCAGCAGGCTTCCTGATCAATGAAGGATCGTAGTAACATATTTAATGCATAGTGCAATAAGCAAACCATTCCGATGTCAAAGGTGATAGTATATATTATAATGTCTTACAGAGGCTTTGATAATCAAAGAACACTTCACTAAGGAGCAACAACTAGTTCTTTGGCAATATGCCACAAATGACATTCAATTAAACTCCAAAGTCAAACGGTTTTGGTATATCTGCGGGATGAAACCAACAATTTTAGTTTGTAATTCGAAAGGACATAATCACTTTTAAATAAAATAAATTTAATTCATCCTAACATTACTTTCACTTTAGAAGTTGAATCTGAAAATAAATTAAATTTCTTAGACCTCACTATCCACAAATCAGACAAATTAGAATTCAGCATATATAGGAAACCTACACAAACTGACCATGTAATACCTTCATTTTCAAATCACCCCCATCAACATAAAATGGCAGCTTTTTATTGTTACATTCATAGACTTCTTAATGTCCCACTTTCACATTCCAACTATAATAATGAATTGAATATTATTAAACAGATAGCTTGTAACAATGGTTATGATCCTAATATCATTAATAGGTTAATTCAGAAAATTAAAAACAAAAGAGAACAAGAATTGACTTATCCTTCTGAGAAGAAATCTTTTAGATATGTTGCTTTACCTTTTTTGAATGAAAACATTTCTCAAAGAGTTTCTAAATTATTTAATAATAAATTAACAGATACCAGAATTTCTTTTAAGAGCACTAATAACTTGAGTAAACATTTGGTCAATTCAAAGGATAAAATTAATAAATTATCAAAAAGTGGTATTTATAAACTTGAATGTAGCGATTGTGAGGCTTCATATATAGGTAGAACTTGTAGACCTTTAAAAGTTCGAATAGGTGAACATTTGAGTAAATATGAGAATTCAGCTTTTGGTCATCACTTAAAATTCAATAAGCATACTTTTAGTCCTAATCGTAATTCAACAATTTTAAAAGAAGTTTGTTCAAAAAATTTTAATATGTTAGATTTTCTTGAGGATTTACAAATTAGTGAAGAATTACAAAACAATAGTTTTTGTTTGAATAAACAAGTACAATTAAATAGATCTTATATTCCATTACATAGACGTTTAAAAGATTAATAGTTATTTTAAATATTTCTGGACTCTTGTTATAGTTGTTTTGAATTAGATTTAGGAATGGGTTCTCATTAAACCCTTAATCTTTTTCTGGCTAGGAGTTGATCTGAGTAATGGGTCCTCATTAGACTCTAAATCAGATCTTTCTCTTTGAAAATAACTCACATTGGTTTTTGGGATATTTTTTAAAGTATAATTTGTCCATTAGATTTATATATATATGAAAAAATTTTTCAATAGATTCTGTAATTTGTTTGTTACTTACTAATCCTCTCTCTATGATGATATTCATATTTATCCATAACATCATCAAGCTGATACCATACGTTCCATTTGTTTATTTTTAAAAAAAAAATTTCTGAACTTTTGTTGTAGTTGTTTTTAGAATTAGATTTAGTAATGGGTTCTCATTAAACCCTTAATCTTTTTCTTATTAGTAGTAGATTTGAATTATGGGTTCTCATTAGACTCTAAATCAGATCTTTCTAATTAAAGATCACTCACATTGGTTTTTGAGATATTACTTGGTATATATGTGACTATTTTTTCTGTGTATTTGAATAGTTTTTAATAACTTCTATAATTTGTTTTTACATACTTCATTGTTCGAATGGTTATTGTATTTAGAGTTTCCTTAGACTATTAATTGATTATCTAATTTGAATTTGATTTGGAAAGGGGTTCTCATTAGACCCTTAATCTTATTCGTTTTTGGAATTAGATTTGAATATTGAGTTCTCATTAGACTTTAATCAAATTTATTTTCCCTTATTAGATGTTTTTTGTTATTGGTGACTACTGGACTACAATATTTATTTAATTATGTTGTTTGGAATCATTCTCAGATAATTTATTTCATAATTATTTGCATTAATATTTAATTGTTTTAATTAATTTGTTTATTTTTGGATCTCTCTTGACATATATGTGAATTTTCTATTTTGAATTAGATTTAGTAATGGGTTCTCATTAGACCCTGAATCTTTTTCAGTACTTTATAACTTGATAGGTTCTCATTAGACCTTAATATCAAATTATTTTTTTAAATTTTCATTTGGAAAGTTTACATATCTGTTTTGGGACATTTCAAGAAGATTTCTACAATGTCAATTTTAAACTCCTGTTAGAATGATTGAGTTCTATGTTCACTGTCATTTGTCATGTGCTAATTTTTAAAATTGAAGTAGTGACACTTCAACATCCGTTAGACGTACACGTGTTGTCTAAAATAATTTTAACAAAATTTTATAATGTTTAATATCTAGATTCAACAAACCCTAAACAGGGGATCATTTTAATTTTAATTTCAATGTTATTTTAATTATGACGTTAATGTGTTGTCAAAGTTTCTTGTACAAATTACCTGACGAGTAAGTAATTTTTTATCTACTTCTTTTATATTTTCCAACTTTTTTACTTACTTGCAGGTAAGCACTGAAGATGGCTTAATAGCCGAAAGCGCTCTGCGATTTAATAAATTAAGATTTACACAGAATACAAATATGTTTTCTTGACTTGATAATCACTTATAAACCGGTTTCGGCGTATTGAAAACTGAAGTGGTTGGTTCTATCCTGCAGATGTACCAGCCTTGTTTAACTTCTAAATGTAATTCAATGCCCTCCGTGGCATATGGGAAGGGAAGTAGTTATTGCTTTAAAGTGAAAGGTCTTTGTTCTTTGATTTTCAAAGACTGTTGAGCGTTATATAATATAATTATCATTATCTTTCATTACCTTTCACTTATAACGCACTTTACTAAAATGACAATTCATTTTCAGGAAACTGTGAATAAAGTGAATAGACCACTCCGAATTTTATCGTAGATATAATTTGCGACAACGGTCATCGGATAGTGTTTAATGCACCGAAATAACATATTGAATATACCTTGTCGCCCTTAATACATTCATGTTGCGTGTTACGCGAACCAAATTGTGGATTGTGCTTTGTTTGTTGGCTGAAACCGCCTTTTCATTATCTATAATACGTGGTTTTTGTGGTAATTTCTTAAATAAGCACTTTCGAGATAATTCAAGTTAAAATTGTACTCCTACACGTGTTAGGCAATAAAATAGGAGCATTTGTTAACGTACTCCATATTTAACATAAAGTTGCGTTTGAAAAATCTGTACATAAAACTAGTGTAAAATGGAGCAAAAACTGAGTCCAAAGCAATTTTCTCAACGGAATTTGGATTAATTCATACACAGAGCTGTTCCCCACATTTTTGAAACAACCTTTAGGATTTATGGAGTTTTCAAAAAGTGTTTATCTACATTCGAATTAACCAACAAAATCGAGTCGAAGGATGATTACAGCTCTCAGTGGGTAGGGCTATAATATCTTTTATAGGACAAGCCATAATTAAGGCAAGGATGTGTGTGGGAGGGAGGTGAGAGGAAGACCTTCTCACAAATCTGTCCACAACAGACTTTCACAGTCTTGGATACGCAGACTACATTTTGCTATTGAAGTCAGGGGTGGGTTTGCTGAGGTGGTGTCGGAAATAATGTAAGTCAAAAAAACATTGTTGTATTCTGTGTAAAAATTTCGATTTTCTTAAAATTGCAAAGCGCTTCCTGCTATCAAGCCATCTTCAGTGCGATACTCGTCAGGTATATAATACAAGAAACCTAATTAAAGGTCGACAACACATTAACGTAACAATAATAAAATTCTTTGAAAATTACATTAAATTTAAACTTAAAATATTCAGTTATGAAATCAATCAACTTTATTTTGTTAAATTTACATTGTATTTAAACATAAAGTGATGCGTTTCGCTAATACAGTAGCTTTATCAAACCAATGTTTAAATACAATGTAGATTCAACAAAATAAAATTGTTTGATTTCATAACTTACTATGGATCTACATCAAGTAAAAGCCTCATCTATTCAATTTTTAAAATATTCTTTGTCTGTCTTTAACTTTTGAACATTTTTTATTTTAATATCTCCAGCGACTACATGAACACGTCGTGTTAGTAGAGCGGAAATTGAAGTCTATATACCTGACGAGTATCGCACTGAAGATGGCTTAATAGCCGAAAGCGCTTTGCAATTTTAGGAAAATTGAAATTTTTACACAGAATACAACAATGTTTCCTTGACTTTCCAGTCATGTGTACTCAGCTATGAAGATACTCACCTTAGGAAATGATGTAAACATCCTTGGATGTAATGATAATCGGCAACTGTACGGAAAACACGGGACTTTCAGACCTAACACCAATAATGATAGGAGGGGCGATGATCACATGGAATTTAAAAAAATATAGTTCATGGTGATTGAACGTTTCTATTGAACAATTACTTACAGAAGACCACACAAAAAGCTACCATTGCTTAGGGTGGAAGTAAAAAGTACGAGGGAAAACTGGCGGCCAAACTCAAAAATAACTTAATTACGGTTACTGCAACGCTACCGGAACGTTGAATTGAGAATATGGAGAGGATTTTGGTTTGGTTTCCCAAAAAATTGACAAAAGGAATACTGTACTTTCATGTTCATTCGATTTTCTCTCCATGATAGATTATGAAGGAATTTGATAGTTTGTGCATTATAGGTCGCTTAATCAAAACAGTTAGCGCGTGTGCATAGGTATGTGAAGATGTTATATTCACGAGCTTTTCTCAATCATTAGAAATTATTTTGAGCCCCATTAAAAATGGAAGAACGGTTTTGGATGCGTATTCGACCAAAAACTACTGCAATCACCGCCGAAAATAACTGGTTACGCCAATTATGAATCGAAAATTTTCTTTCCATTTCTCCACATCTATACTTTTTGAAACCCTTCCAAAAATTTGGAATCAGACTATCGATGACATGATAAAAGTAACTGTCTCCTGGGAACTGCTCTATAATGTGGCAAATAATAGAATAATTCCAAATTGTTTGACTCTTCTCTCATAATTTCTCGTCAATACTTTCAAACTGTTAATTGTATGGTCCATACAATAGCCTTTTAGGTGTGCGTCATCTTTTGTAACGTATATCCGAATTTTCGGCATGTCGTTCATTTCATTTGCTATTTTGACATATAGCTAACCTTGAATGTGATGAATGAAATGATCAGAATCGTATTCAGCCAAATTCGGAAAGGCTGAGGAATTAATAATTACTAGCTTCTTTTTCTAACTGAAAATACTCGAGGACTTTCAAAATGCTGATGTTTTTCCTTGTATCTAGGCATATTTTTGTATTATTTGGATGAATAAATGGATATAAGAATAATGTTCCCTTTCCATAAATAATAATTGACGTAATGTGTTAGAAGGATATGAACAATCGATGACGCACACCAAGAAAAGTATTATTTGAACCATACCAATATTTTATTTCATTTTCATTGTCCCAGCATGAAAGTGACTTACGAACTATAATGGCATTATTCAGTCTTTCTCAGAGTGTCCTACCGAATTTTCGCCTTGATATTGGAAGTTTTGTTGTTTGAAAAAAACTCTATTGATGTTTTATATAACCTAAAAATTAGTGAATATCAGTGGTACAAAGTGATACCTACACTATTTTCAGGATAAATTTATCGTAAAAAAGCTCATTTGATTTGTACAATAATACTTTTTCCTTTCGCATTCTCATCGATTACAAATTTTTTAAACTTTGTCTTACGCTGTCTAACAAATTGCAAAAGTTCTCTTTGCACCATTGTATCATCAGAATTTGAGGCTTTACACTGCAACCACTCAATTATCGCCGCTTTCTTCCATGAACATGTGGGAAGCTTTTCTACTAATCGAGAATGATAGCTGGCGTTATCCATTACAATATCTGAATTCTGGGAAATGTATTCTATCATTATTCAAAAACGTCAGCCGTCATTTCTTCGTGGTAGTCCCTGCTGAAGTTAGATCGGAATTCCAATGATCCCTAATGAAAAATTCCGTTTTCTCTGCCTGATATGGGTTATAATAAGCTTGCATCCTTTCCAAAGGAAAGTCTTGATTTTGTTGACCAACCTTCCATGACAGCTTGGGAATCTAGTATACTTTTATCTTGCCAGACTTTCGATACGGTGTGTCCTTCATTTAGCCAAGTTCCATCCAAACCATTTAATAAGAAATTCCTGGTCCTACACTTTTCTCAATCTGTAAGACTCCTCATCGTTCATATATATATTCAATATAACAGACCGTCTAGACAGAAAACTGAGATAAACGTGAGAATTCAAATACCTATTCAAAATCGTGAATATGTCCAAAGTTTAAAAGATAATCTTAAAAATGTACTTCACGCTCCCTTGCACCCAAACATGTTTCCATAATGTTTGTTTTCACGAACAAAAATAAAACAGAAGAATGGATAGACGCTCTTTCGAATAAAATTGATTTTCCGAGGTTTTTAGAATGTCGGGATGGAAAAATTCTATTTAGGGGCATCTGTTTCACGTCACTTTATATTCATATCACCTTTATATAAAAAAAACATACCATGTCTCTCAAGTTGAAAATAGTTGAGTTCAATGGATGGAAATAACTTTGTTTTGTCCTTCGACATATTAGTAGAAGAAGCGGCGATAGATTCAAAAAAATATCAAATACTATGGACAAGAAAAGACAAAAAAGAGATGGAGAGGAAATATTCGACGCCAAATTCGTTGTTTCGGTCTGGAAATTCGTGAAAATGAGTTAGCTCCATTTTGGGAAAGATCTCGATCCCGACTGTGATCAGGGTGGTTCTTGGATAGTGCACTCAGATGAAGCTCACGGAGCTAGTGCGTCGCACAGAAAATAGTTTCCCAGTGACAAAAAGAAGATAATTCATTTCTCAGAAGAGAATATTGCCTATTTCCAAATTAAAGATTTTTTAAAAATAAAGATGGCAAGCCTCTCACCGCAGAAGGAGGAATAAACTAAAGGTGGTTCGATTGCTTAATTTAGCTACTGGAAGGCGTTGCTCAAAATAGTCAATCAAAAGGAAAATTCGTGGAATTGATGAGAGAGATATAATTTGGTAAACTCTAACAAAAAGAGGAGTGTCAAACGGATTACTGCATGCTATCCAAAGTGAAAATAACAGAATAAGCAACATAGTGAGATTAGGGAAGAAAAACACAAAAAGCTCAATACTTGTGTGGGAGTAAGACGAGTAGAAATATCAAGTCCTATACCATTCATTGCAGTGATGAATGAAATCTCACGAGCATGCGAAAAGGATAGAGAAGGAATTAGTGTAGGAGTACGGAATTTTGAGCCGATAATAATCAAAGACCTGCTGTACGCTAACGACCTGTAGTAAATAATAAAGCCGAGCTGGAAAAACCGATAGAACACTGGAACAAATATCTCGGAGGATACGACAGGAGAATTAACCGAGATAATGACATTATCCAGGAAACACGAAGATATACAACTCAGTATAGATGGATACACTATGAAGACTACAAAGAGCTTGAGATTTTCAGGAGTCATATTGGAAAGTATTAATAACTTGGGATCGGATGTAAATAATAACATACAAGCCACATCAAAATTATTCTTGGGGTATTTTTCAACAGGGAGAACGTTAACAAGTGAATGATCATTGATAAATCACTGACATGGAAGGCTCATCTTGATAGTCGCCTAAGCAAGGTGACAAACACGTATTGGGCCTGTAGGAGAGCCATTGGTCCGAGGTGGGGACTGACCCCCAAAACGATCATATGGTTCTATAGAGTGATTATGCTGCCTATGCTCACATATGCGGCTCTGGTCTGGTGGCCAAGGGTAACCTTGGTCACGGCTAAATCGCAACTGGCACGCCTTCCATGGGTGGTCAGTTTGGGGGCAGCTGGCTGCATGAGGACTACACCAACTGTTGCGATGGAAGTGATCCTTGGTCTTCGGCCTCTACACCATGTGATCGAGGCTGAGTCGGGGAGGGCTTTCCTGCGCTTGAAACGGCTGGGATACGTGCGAGGAGGGGAAGAGTGCAGGCACGTCAAGAAGCTCCGGCTCTTGGAAGATATTCCAGTTCTGGCTCGAGCGGCTGATGAATGCCTGCGTAAGTACTACTTCGCTACCCCATACAGGGCTATGATCCGGGATAGAAAGTCCTGGGAAAAAGAGAGGAATACACAGCCTAATGGGACCGTCTGGTACACAGATGGCTCATGCCCCGGTGATAGAGCAGGGGCTAGAATTTACTCCAGGAACCCAACAACACAAATTTGTGTACCATTGGGTGATGGTGTATCTGCATATCAGGCCGAGATATATGCTATCTTGGAATGTGCGCAGATAAACCTAGACAGAGGTTATGTGGATCGACGCATAACCATATACTCCGACAGTCAGGCAGCCATTAAAGCCCTGAGTGGGTATACCAGCAACTCAGGACTTGCTAACGATTGTCGAGAACGACTTGCTAATCTTGCAAGGTGGAACGTGGTGCGGCTAGAATGGATTCCAGCCCACTCTGGTTTTGAAGGCAACGAGATGGCGAATGCACTGGCTGCGGAAGGGGCGGCAGCTCCTTTCTGCGGCCCGGCCCAACCCTGGGCCTAACAAAACAAAAAATACGCAAGGAGACGAAGAAGTGGCTGAGGAATCAGCACCTCGCTCATTGGAATGCTCTGCAGGGTCCTAGACAACCCAAACTTTTACTGAAGGGATGGACTGATGGACACGCCAGGGCAGCTACTGAAATACCAAGGATTAGGCTAAGAAAGATAGCAGGACTCTTTACAGGGTACTGCTGTATGAGGAAACACCTCCACAACTTAGGAGTAGAGGAAAGTTCCTTATGTAGGGGTTGCGGCATGACTGACGAAACGTCAGTCCATGTTCTCTTAGAGTGTCCACACTGGGCTGTACTACGCAGGCGAATCTTCGGAGTCCCTGTTATGGCCCCTGGAGACACAAGCAGACATCCATTGAAAAAGGTTGTGGCCTTTATTAAAGGGCTCGGCTTCATGGATGTCTAGGTAGCAGGAATGGCACAATGGGCCCGCCAGTGGCCTCAGTGCCGGAACCTTGGCTTGAGTTATCCAGGACAAGGCTCGCCTGCACATTTAGTAGTAGTAGTAGAACACTGGAACAAATATCTTGGAGAATACGAAAGGAGAATTAACCGAGATAATGACATTTTCCAGGAAACACGAAGATATACAAATCAGTATAGATAGATACACTATGAAGACTACAAAGAGTTGGACTTTTTAGGAGTCATATTGGAAAGTATTAATAACTTGGGATCGGATGTAAATAATAAAATACAAGCCACATCAAAATTATTCTTGGGGTATTTTTCAACAAGGAGAACGTTAACAAAACAATCAAAATAAAGATTCATAAAACAGTTTTTGTAATCACTTTAACGTATGGAAATGAATGGAGACTCACCCGAAGAGTGGAATCAAAAATCATAGCTATGGAAATAGAAATACTAAGGAGAATAGAAGTGTAACGATGCTCGACAGATTAAAAAACGGAGAATTTAGAGCTGGACTTGAAGTGGATCCTATAATATTGAGAATCGAGCAAACTCAACCCAGATGGTTCGGAAACCTGACAAGAATGAGCGAAGATAACACGGTGAAACAAATATGGAAGGCCTGGTGGGACGGAAGGGGAAAAATAGGAAGACCTGAGAAAAAATTATATCAAGAAATAGGTGACTGATTGAAGAAAAGATACCATTTCTATCTTACAAAACTTAATATTTTTGCAATAACAATATTTTGCACGAGCCAAGAGTTTCCATAATAAGCCGAAGCCTTTCATTTACAAAAAAAGGCTGCATATTTTTGTTAATGATTTTCCCCAATACTAGATTATCTCAATATAGGAGTTGATTTATTATAAACTCACTGATAGCAAACGTCCAATTATCATTGTTTTGGCAGTGACAGTGGTATTAAGCAAAATCATTTCAGTCAATGCGCAATTTCGTCGACTCAAAACTCTTGAATCTTCCTACAATTGGAAATGATATATATTTCAGTACGATAACAATGTTGAAATTTGCGTTACTCATAAATATTCGTTCACTGAACTTTGGTTCTTCAAACAAAGTAGGTAATTGCATCCAAATATCGATATTTTTGGAAAATCTTTTTTTTTGGAGCCGCCCTCATGCCGATAGCACTGCCTATTGGGTTATTGTACTCTGTACCCACATTGTGCTCATCCACCCAGCTATCCCCATGCATAAGAGTAGACGACATAGGTCCACTGGAAATGGCTTGTCTTCTTGATTCCAGTTAGTCCAAGAGCCCCAGCCAAAAAAGTAGGTTCTGAAAAAAATGTACGGGAACAGGTATTTTTTCTTGAAAATGTTCAGGGATGTCCCCTGAATGTGAATCCAAGTTGGCGTTATGGGGGGG
>CAJUYG010002552.1:13465-34823 GCA_910591675.1 Galerucella calmariensis | reverse complement strand
GATTTTATCATGGAATACTGAGACCACATTGTTGAACTCTTCATTTTGGAAATTTAGTTCTTCACGCCAGGTTATGTTTGAGCGACCAGGGGTCGCGACGCAAAAGATCTGACCGTTACGCGTTACGTTACGATACGTTATGTTACGTTGCTTCGTTATGTGCCTTGCTTGCGTGCTTGTGCCTCCTTAGTCTCTCTCTCGTTTACGAAGCAGCGATTCATAATAATAAATATGCTCCTGCCGGGATTCGAACCCGGGCCGCCCGCGTGCAATGCGAGCATTCTAATCACTGAACCACCGATGCTATATTGAAATTCTATGCAAAACTGGTATTCGCAGTGCTAGTGATCTACTTGAATTTGTTCGGATAAATTTTTACTATAATTTCCATAATACAGGGTGTTGAAATTTTGAAAACTTAAATGTTTTCATTCGATAACTTTAAAATGGATGGATAAATTGATTTGACATTTGGCAGGTAGTTTTTAAATGTTAAAGGGCATATTTTGAAAGAAATTGTAGTTTGTGCAACTAGTGTGGATATGATGGTCATATCGCACGAGGACGAAGATGGAGCACGACGCCGTAGGCGGAGTGCTCAATCGTTCAAGTGCGATATGGACAATCCACACGAGTCGAGCAGCATATTTTTTCTACGACCCACTTAGGAAAAAATTTCTGGCTCGTCTGAAATTGTCTGCCTCACTAACGTTCGGCCATCAAACATTCAGACTCGCCACAAAAAGTTATACTTTTACTCCTAATAAAACAATATACTATTGCCAGTCCTTAGCGTTCATTTTTTTCCATTTTCCCAATCGCTCTTTCATGATACAATCTACCTTGATTTCGTTACTATGGTAACAACGTCTCGATATATTGTCGAGTGATGACAGTTCGTTGATTTTTAATTTGACGTTTATGTCAAACTTATTAATTTATTCACGTTGAATTGAAAAAAAATAAAAAATTCAAATTGAATACCAACCTTGATATTCTCTTAAAAAAGAAATCATTTTTAATATTACAATATATCATAACATAGAATATGAAATAATACTGTTCAATATGAAATAGCATAATACAAGAATAACGTTAATTAATAATAATATTAATATTAGGAATAACAATAACAATTTTCACAATGTAGCGTGATGCACTATTGTTTTTTGATACATTGACAATCTTTTATATGATGATACCGATTTAAGCAACAATAAATGTCGATGAATTATTAGTTGTTCCCCACATTATTTATAATTTTAATTGATTCGGTACACAGCTGTATTGACATTTTTTTGAACACCGCATGCCATTTTATGCGTTATGAAATGGTTTTCGTATACAACGAGCAATATTGCCACTGATAATGTACGAGGTGCAAGTTTCACCAACCTGCAGCTCCTAAGCTATAACTGCTACAGGACGGGGATAAAGTTCCTGACGAGATTTATGGGAAATTTCATGCTCTACAATTCAGTTACCACCATTTTCAATTTATCATTGATCATTAGCCAAATATTCAGCAAAAACCATATTGAAAAAAGTTTGGAGCTCCATAATAAAAAACCTATGCGATATACAAAAAAAAGTTCCGAATAAAAAAAATGGCAAATATTATTATCTACAATAATAAATTCCTCAATTTTTGTCATACGATGCGCGGTTCGCGAAATATTTCTTGGAACGTGTTTTCCAAGATGACGGCTGAAGTGAGTCCCCCCCATGACGCCAACTTGGATTTACATTCAGGGGACACCCCTGAACATATTAAAAGTCTTCATCATAGGTATGCACGCTAAACAACCCTATTTGATGCAGATGGTCTTCTACCAGAGCATGACCCGTTAACGAGTAACAAGCTCGGAACAGTTCTACAGTTTTACATATCCGACAGTACCAGTCCCGTATTATTTAATATATGAATAATATCCTCAAGACTGGAAGATTAATTTTTTTTTTGCAAACATACTGAAGGTGTTGTTCGGACATTACGTGAATGAAGTATTGTCAAAGTTTCAAATATTTAAATTCATATTGAGAGGATGGAATTTTATAGCTTACGTAATGATCAATACTTCGAAATGATATATTATTGTACGAAATTTGACCCTCTACAAAAAAGGGATCCCATATTTCCCTGATATTTTCACTCTTTCCGAAGTTATTTAAGGTTAAAAATGAATGAGATGAATTTTTACATTCATTCATTTTCAATTCAGGTTAATGAAATACTTTTTTGTAGAAGGTTTTAGTAACTATAATTCATATCTTTTTTTTTCCTAAAACTGCATTCAAAACACGGGTTTGATATTGGCAAAACGTCGCTAGTTTTTGAGTGTGAAATATCACATCCTTTATATTTTGTTTCCAAACGTCAGATCAAGTGTGTCCTCTGTAATCTATATTTAACATTTTGTGATAAATTCCAGTTCGGTGTCATTTAATTTTTTAATGACACACCAGTCATTGTCTGTAATATTGTGGATATAATTGAAATAATACAATATACTCAATATTCCTGGTGTGCGTGGAAAAAGTATGGTAAGCACCTAGGGTCAAAAACATCTTTAGTCACACAGGAAAACTCGTGACTTGCTGTGTGTATTGCTATTCTTGTTCTAAAAAAAAGAGAATTGATTTGGATGTTGGTTACGTACAAAGTGTATTGTCAATGTGTATTATTTTTTTAGTATATTTAGGGCCGGTCTTACAAGAGAGATTTATACTAGGTATAGTTATTCTGGGAATAAAGTTATACCAGAATTTATACATAGTTGTAAACTAGTTGGTTCTACGATGCTTTTTTATACCGGCTTAGCAATTCTTGGGGTAAGAATTGCTATACCGGTGTAAAAAAGCATCGCAAAACCAACTAGTTTCATTCTAGGTATAAATTCTGGTAAAACTTTATTCCCAGAATAACTATACCTAGAATAAATCATTTTTGTAAAACGAGCCCTTAATGATCGAAGCCTAGTACTAATCATAGGTACTAATGCCGAATGTTGGCGATCAGTTGTCGTGTAGTGTTTTGTCATCTAGTAGTTGTATGATGCAGTTGGTGGAATGTTTATCAATAACAAGCCAAGCTGTTGGAATGAGTCGATGGATTCTCGTATATTTATCTTTACGGTTGGCAGTAGCTTCCAAATGTCACCAATTCAGCTAGTCTTGTCTTCGTCTGTCAACCCCATTACCTTGAAGTGCCTTCTCACTTACCTACTATGGCTTTGACATATTTCCTATCTTTGTTTATTTGGTTTACCGTAGAAGTTAGCAAATCTCCTTCAATGAACTATTTCACCTATCTTCATCCTTTTGAGTTCACTCACCACTTTAGAGATTTTTGAGCTACCCACTTTCTTGTGGCCATATTTATTGTCAAATTTGCAATGGTCCCTAATCCCATACTAGCTTAGAACTGACCATTATGGAATCAAGTGCCCTGATTGCAGCCAATCTGCAGGTGAACGGCATATCCCACCTTATAATTTGACCAACGCAGTGGTGAATTGCTATCACTCTCGACTGGAAAGTTGTGACGTCCTTAAATAGGTTTATTGGAAAAGCTATTCATTGTTTCAGCACCACAACTCTAGCTCATACATAATACTTACACAGTGTAGGATAGCATGAATTTCCACCGGAAATACAGAGGTATGTTTTCCCACTGGAGAGAAATATCTTGTGTTCCATATTTCACTATTCATCCTCCTCAATCTTCTACCCATCTGTGTACCAGATCTCACCCAGAAAAGACGTCATTCTGTTATGACCTTGCCAGTAATTTTTGTGAGGTACTCCATATTTAGGGCTGGCGAGAAGTTCAGTTGCCATATAGTCTGTTATCATACCTAGCAGGGCAACACTTATGTTCTTATTGGATATGTGTCTATGTGACCGCTTTGTTGATCGAATTGTCTGAAGCTTGAATAATCCCATCTTCGCCTCTCCCATTATCACGAGGTGTAGTGGGAAAAAGCTTCTGCAATACGGAGACAAGTACAAAGACACCTTGCCTACTCTGATAATTGCATTCTCATCTGTTGTCTTTGTTCAGCATGCCAAAAATACATATATTATCATGGTCCTATTCACTATAATTTATATCCAGTCTATTATGCGCGAACTTAACCTATATGTTTTGCAACTAGTTCGCACTGTCATCAATCATTTGGTCTCCGATATTACCACTACTTCTTCCAGTTATTCGGTCCATGTTGATCTTGAGCCGATAAGTTTCGAAGATAATCACTATCCATTACTATCAGCATCTCCGTAACTTGGAAAGATAATGGTCCCAATCCCACCAGGTCCCTTCTTTTGGTGTAAGACACTATGTTTGATTTATTTAACTTATATTTAAGCCCACCATATCAGTTTGATTGTTAAATGGGCGTGCTCTGCCTTCATTTAACTCTATTGGATCATTACGAACAAAACATCGATTCTCCCGCAAGTATTCAACGCTAGTGAAGGGCATTGTATAATGAGAGAACCATAGAATGAATTTTTTTTTTTTGTTACATCATGTGAAACTCCTGTCCTATGAATATTTTATCACCTAAAAACCAACAACAACAAGTATAAATAATTTAACAGAGGCTTTGGCCATAAATCACCCAGAAAAAAATACCGCGAGGAAAATATGATATTAAAAATCAACTGAAAAAGAGCTTGACTTTATTCGATTTCCCGCTGAGTTAGCAGGTGCACATAAACTGAATGAGTGTTTTGTAAGTCCATGAAACAGATTTAAACTTTTCAGGAGCGATGCAGTTGGGAAACATGTATGTGACATACTATATGGGTTTTATTTCTTTGAGAAAAAACTTGTTGATATGACTTGTCCGAAGTTCTTCTTTCTCCATTATTCTTACCAATTGAATAGATATTCCTTTTGTTTGTTTCCAGTGGTCAACTGTAGTAGACGCCAACCAAACTTCGGTGATATTCAATTACTGTGAAGATTTCCAAATGGGGTAAGAATGAAAATGGTGTTATTCGACATGAAAAAACACCAACAATAAGACAGAAGACTACTAAGACCAGTCAATATCTCAATAGTATTACAGGCCTGGTAATGGCTGTTGACCACTCGTCAACGTGTGAAACTCATGTGCACTCCCAAGCATTGACTAGCAAATTCTAGTACACTAAGTCGAATTTTCATGAGATCTCTAACTTCTAGGATGATAATTCTCGCAATTCTCAATTTTTGACGAAGTACCTTGAAGAATAAAGAAAAGAAGAAATATGTGGATTATGTGGAATAACAAGAGAAGTCACCATCTAGTTACTTGCGGATCGCGTAGCAATCCTAGGACACAACAATTAGGAGACTACTAGACAGAAGGACACTTACCTAAGCTATACGGATATCCTAAAATACCCTCGGGAAATAGGAACTATTACAATTTTTAAAGACCTTTCCGAAACATTGAGTAGAAAAAAAGGGTAGAACGTGTCGCGGGACACACGGTACGAACTTTGGTTCCATTTAAGCAAAAATTATGTAATACATCTGACGTTATAGCTAAACAATTTGCACATTCCTCGGTGGTCGAGTAGTAAGCAAACCAGATTCTCACGCGGTAGACCCGGGTTCGATTCCCCGTGAAGAAGTTTTTTTCATTGGTAATTTTATTTTCAAATAATTATTCTGCTTGATATCAATAACGACAACAGGTAGACGTTTAAGATATTCAGCAGAATATTCATTATTATAGATAATGGTACGGTACCCTTCATAAGGGAGTCCGACTGGCAACATCTACTTATAACAGCATCGTATATTTAAAAAGGGAAACCGTAGCATTATACAAATTGGACATTCAAGAACTGTACGTTTACCACAAAAAAAATTAGTGGAAACATGAAATTGAAATGTTGAATTTTTAATTTGAAGTTATATTACAGTTTTTAGAAATTTTTATTGTGGGTAGTAGAAAAAATATGCTGTTCGACTCGTGTGAATTGTCCATATCGCACTTGAACTTCGTCCTCGTGCGATATGGCCATCATATCCACACTAGTTGCACAAACTACTATTTCTGTCAAAATATGCCCTTTTACATTTAAAAACAACCTGCCAAATGTCAAATCAATTTATCCATCCATTTTAAAGTTATCGAATTAAAATATTCAAGTTTCCAAAATTTCAACACACCAATTTATCCATCCATTCTAAAGTTATCGAATTAAAACATTCAAGTTTCCAAAATTTCAACACCCTGTATTTCGAAAAGTAAATGTGCTAGACCCCTCAATCCTCATATTATTTTGTCCAATTTTACGAGAGGAATCTACATGCAAACGTTGTAATTACCCTTAAGGCTCGAGATGCTTATACCATTTTTTGCGCGATCGTATTGAAATAAATTCCGAATGAAATAATTTAAATTTCTTCGAAATGAACGAAATGTCAAAAGTGACATCTATACTTCTCGATCATTTTAAAATATATTTTGCATTTTGGTGAAATTGTTTTTATGCTGTTTATTAATTTTCGATGTCTGAACGGTGAGTAAATCACTTATCGACGTGTTAACACTACCTACCGTCCTGACAACCGATGCTGTAAATAAACAAAAAATATCAATCGCGCAAAAAAAATTATGGAAATAATAGTAAATATTTATCCGAACAAATTCAAGTAGATCACCAGCTTTGCATAGAATTTTAATATAGCAGCGGTGGTTCAGTGGTAGAATGCTCGCATTCAACATGGCCGTCCGGGTTCGATTCCCGGCCGAAGCATATGAATTGCTGCTTCGTAAACGGGAGAGAGACTCCGGAGAGAGCACACGCACGCAAGTAAGGCACATAGCGAAGCAACGTAACATAAGGTAACGTAACGTAACGGTCAGATCTCTTGCGTCGTGACCCCCGGTCGCTCAAACATAACCTGACGTGAACAACTAAAGTTCCAAAAAAAGGCGGCATGATAAATCTTTGAGCTATTAGTAAATGTAGTAACAGAATATAATGGATACTTTCCAGTCTTCCAAGTAAAAGCAACGTGAGCCTCCGGAATTAAACAATGGTCCACTTGAGTTTCTGTAAAAACCACAGACCTATTAAGATATAATCTGAGCATAGCGCAGTTTAAAAACTAATTAACGAAGAAAAAAACTGACATTACTGTATCCGAAAAGGTTCCCATTACATAAATTTCCAAAGTAAAAATACTCGAATTTTAGAAAATAGAAATTCAATACCAAATAAAGTTATGATACTGCGATGGCTAGCAATCAATTTAAATTGGAATTATAGTCCTTTTCAAATCAATATAGCCCAGCATCAAGCCATAGCTTCAACTGATTATATCCAACATTTACGCCAACTGTTAATATAAAAACATCATCAGCAACATCTATAATATATTTGCCTGTTGTTGATTAAACCATATCATTCATTCCACTCCCTTTTTTTCTGTCTTGGAAAAATCATTTCATATCTCACTTATCTAATTATATTGAACTATAAACTTGTCTCAAGGCTTTAGTAACAACAAGAAACTTTATGTGTAATGCTGATTGTGTTTAATTACATCCAAGAACAATTTTGTAGCTTCACGAGACCCCCCACCACATGGATGAGATGAATAATTTCTATGTGCCTTTCTATATTCCGATTGGCAACTAAAACTTCCTATGCCTTTTGAATGTTTCTGACTTTGTCTCTTGTTATAATTGTGCATGAAACTTTCAACGTCTTTAATTCTCCCAAGTAGTTGGGAAAGTTTTTAGTTATTCAACATCAGAACTTCGACTGAACGACTATGATAAAGTTTGGAAATTTGTAGCGCGGATTTAGCTGAAGAAGAGCAAGTGAAATTTTCGAGAGCCAGATGTCTTATTCGAGGAAGAGCAACTTTTTGTGAAATAACAAATATGTTGGTGACCCATATCGTGTTCAAGTTTAGAATGTCTGAGGTATTTTCGATTTTAACCGATTTTAATGGGAATGAGAATTTGGGAGAATGGCCGGTTGAAGGATATGGTTTGGTTGGGAAGTTCATGTGAATCATTAGATTAGATTACAAGGGAGTCGATTGACTCGGTTAGATTTACCACACTGCCTCCTATAACATATTTTGTGTATACCCTACTTCAATAGTTCAGGTCAAGACATATTGGCCTATCATCTGTTTTGGAGCTGGGTCTGTAGCTTGATCAGAATCTGCATGCTCCACTGTCCACTTTACTACCGAACTTCCCCAAATATTTTAGTTAACAGTGTCTAGCAAAATTCCTGTATTCACTCTTAGATCAGACTTCTGGAACGCCAGGAGCAATTATTAAGCGAGATGAGCAGAGGGTCGTATGAACCTTTGTTTGAAGTATATTTCCAGTAGGCTGCACTAAGTTCCTTCTCCCATTTTCGAACTTCTTCCAGGATGCGACATTTTGGGATACCACAAAATGATTCGGGTCTGATGAAAAAAGTACAAGTTCCGTCCTCCGTGAGACCATTCGAAATCTCATTTTCCTGACACACACAGCACAATTAATCTGTTGTCTCTAACCAGTTGCTCTAGGGTTTGTTCGCAGTTTCAGACTGTTCTAGACTTATAAGTCTTAGACTGAAGAGTCTTTGAGCAGCTTGGCTATTAGACAAAATTGATAATCTGGCGGTCGTTTTTCGAGGGACTTTTGGGCTCAAACATCTATTGTTAATAGTTCTTCTTGGGATATTGTTGAAGTATTACTATCATAAATGGAAATAACTGTTTCTAATTAATCCCATCATGATAACAGCAGTTATATGCGATGTAATTCCAACCTGTATATAAATTTTGGTTTTACCAGATAGGGACCTATCCTGTTATTGATTCAATATTTATGGAAAAATTAGAAGATATAATACATCAAAAATTTGGGCCATATGAGAATATCTAGTATATGTTTTTCCATTTGAGATCAGTATAACTGGGCACTGATATTAATATAAGAAACCGAGGAAGGCTATATCTGATAAACTTCACAATGATTGTTACTTGAGAATACAGCTTAATACAGGAGATCTCTCTGTACATTGGTAACCATTGGATGTGGCTACTTGCTTGATGCTACTAATTTTCCCGTGAACATTATATTTGTTCATATAAATTGGAAATGCTTTATCATTGAATTGTATGCTGCTAATTCATGTGACATGGGATGATTGGATTATATGGTGGAAACACCTCGGTATGTATTGGTTATCTGCGTAAATCAAGTATATTATTAACTCTGAATTTTCCAATCTGGAAAATCAATTGAGTTATTCCCTGCAGCTTCTAATGTAAACTGAACTTTTGGGTGTGAATGATTGATGGGATCAAAAAATATATCTAATTGTCATTCACTATCTACAAAAGTAGCTAATATATCATTTGCATGCCTATATGATATTTTTTCAAATATAGTAAGTGAGGGATTCTCCTATAATAAGTGCAATTTCGTTTCAAAATGAGACACGCCTTTTGATACCAGCATTGTCTTGAGCTTGAAATCCTGTTTCAAATACATAATGGGTGTCCCAGACTAATTTATCCAGACTATATCTTTTAAGCGAATAGAGATTTTCGAATGGGACAAAATCTGATGTATTCCATTTTCAATACACTTTAATATAGAAAAAAATCATTCCCTAAATATTCATTCCTTAGTTACAACCCCCAACTTCAAATTCTTCAATAACACCCTGTACATTTTTCCATAATTTTGGATTTGGCCTTCCATCGTCTATTCAAAAAATTTCTCAAAAATAAAATCGGTTCGTAAGTAATCAAGGAAATATCAGTTTATTTTTTATTTTAGTTGAATTGATCACAAAAGCCTCAAAGCTTAAAGAAACTAGGAAAATAAATGTGATAAAAATTAACTATAGTATGTTAAGTATGGAGAACGGTAAGGTATTACCCTTGACGATCGAAATGCTTATACCTTTTTTTGCGCGATCGTATTGAAATAAATTTCGAATAAAATAATTTCATCTACAACTGTCATATAACGGGTACGATTTGTAACTATTTTCAATGTCATAATGACGTAAATTACCTCACTAGTGCGTTTTTAAATTCATTACCACACTAGTGCGATAATAAGAATCTTGATAAATATTTAAACCAGAATTAAATATTCAAAATAACACTGAAAGCTGCATTGTCAATTTCCGAGAGGAGATTGTCTTCGCTTGAACTTATCTTTATAGATTTCTGTTCATTCAACTTTGACATACCTAATTTATTTTATTTCACAGCTTTGTTTGTCTTTGTTGCTATGGTCACAGAATATGATCCACAATACCTTATGTTCGCAGTCGATATTATTAAAAATACGCTGGATTGAATTTTTTTCAATTTTATGATATAGGTAGGTCCTGTTAATGATACTAATAAACAGTCATAGATGAAATTTTGTACGTAACACGTGTGATAGGAATCATTGACGCACTTATGTGATTACCCGACTTGGCCTACGGCCTCGTCGTGCAAACTTCACATGCGTGCGTTAATAATGTCCATATCCCATTAATTAGGTAAATATATGTGAAAACATGTAAAATGTGTCAAAAACTGATGCTCAAGGCCGTGCTCAGCCTTAAGTCTTGTTTATAAGTACGGGCATAAGTCTAACACGTCGGCAAGTGATTCACTTACCATACATTCAAATGGTCCTTAATAATATATTACTCATTCATACATGCAAGAATGATGTGAAAAATTAATGATGATCCACCTTTTTATCAAAAATAATGGTGTAGTCAACCGTCATAATTCAAATTATTGCTCTCCCGTGAATCCACATTGGATGATGGACACAAGATTTCAAAATTTTTGGGGTATAAATGTGTGGTGCGGTTTATTTGATGGCCGTGTTATAGGTCCTCACTTTTTCAACGGCACTCTAACAGGTGTTCGATATTTAGACTTTTCAGATAACATATTTCCCGATTCGCTACAAGATATTTCTCTTAAAGAATGTCAAGAAATGTGGTGGCAACAATACGGAGCTCCTCCACACAACGCGAGAATCGTTAGCGACTACCTACAAAATCGTTTCTATAACCACGGGATAGCAAAAAACTTCTGAAATTATGTGGGCGGCACGCTCTCCTGATTTGTCATCTCTTGAATTTTTTTTTGGGCAGTGATAGAAGATATTGCTTATTAATCAAAACCGCAAAATTTAGACGAATTGGGAGACAATATAAGAGAAGCAATTCGACAAATTACTCCTGCAATGGTTCAAGCCACATGTACAAAAGATCTTCTAGCACGATTCAAAATGTTTGTTGCAGCAGGTGGACTACAATATGAACATTTAATGTAAATAATATCAATTAGTTAATTGTTATTTTTATTTATTCTTTTTTTCATTCAATTTTTATCACTTTTATTTTCCTAGTTCCTTCAAGCTTCAAGGTTTTTTTAATTAACTTAACAAAAGTGAAAAATAAACTGATATTTTCTTGATTACTTACGAAACAATTTCATTTTTGAAAAATTTGTTGAATAGGCGATGGAATGCCACATCCAAAATTATGGAAAAATGTACAGGGTGTTATTGGATTAGATTAGTTTTTGTCCCATTCGAAAATCTTTATTCGTTTGAGAGCTGTAGCCTAGATAAATTAGTCTGGGACACCTTGTAAAGTCCGATTTAGCCTGTAGGCAATCCTCAGGGCCATCCTCATACATATAGATGTTCTGGAGAAAAGTCTAGCATCACCTATGAGGCTGCGCGGGGGCACAATCTCATTCCCATGCAGAAGAGTGGTTACACTTTCTGCAGCTTTACTTTTGCTCTATACTGCATTTTTTTTTTCCGCAAAACCAATGCAGTATGGACAATAGTTTGTGTGTTGTGTGTTAACCGTAACATATGATCATTTTTGGATATATATCCCATAGTTTCCCAAAAGGCATGCGGCACGCCAAGAGAGCCCCTGCTGCTTTCGAAGTAATATTAGCGAGGTGTGCATTCCACGTGAGTCTCCTGTCTTTCTTCTGTTATAAAATAAAAAAGGTGTCGCTTTGTGTCGCTTAGTTCGAACATCAAGTGGTTATAGGTTTGAGGCTTGTTGCATGCAATAGTCAATAATATAGTCATGTTTTCCGCTAGCAACTATAACTGAATCGTTGGTATACTTAAAAGCAAGAAATCCTTGTATTCTGTGCTTCGCGAATCCTTCTTTGTTCACAAATTATTTGAAGTTGATGTGACAGTTTTCCTTCAATGACGGAAGGGTAAAACAAGTTAAAATAACCTTTTTTATTCATCACAAGTACAACTTCAACAGTCGTACTGCCAGACTGAATCTAGCGCAATGTTTTTAGCAGACCGTTAAACGTCTAGGTACTACCTATATTGACGTCAAGAAAATGTGGAGGTGGGAATACCAGAAGCAAGAAATCCTTCTATCTCGTGCTTCGCGAATTATTCTTTGTTCAAAAATTAATGTGACAGTGTTCCTTGAACATCAACGAAACGGTGAAACAAGTTCAAATCACCTTTCAAATCACACGTACAACTTTAACAGTCCTACTGCCAGACTGAGTCTAGAGCAATGTTTCCAGCAGACCGTTGCACGTGTATTATATTGACGTCACGAAAATGTGGAGGTGGGAGTACTATTCCACTATGGTCAGTACAAAAGTGAATATTGAAATCTTATGGGACTCTTTACTCTGACTTCGAAAAAAATATTGTCCCCTAGAGGAGGGATATGTGTGATGTTTTCCCCTTTTCCCTTTTTCTTATATACCACCACTGATAAAATGAAGATAGAACGGGCGAGAATGAAATGGAAAAATCATCGTTATTCAAAGTTGACACAAATTGTGATGGTTATAATTCAATTTCAAGTGCTGATGACACTCTTATCTTATAATTTCCATCAAAAGACGGAAGCGAAATTCACTACGATAATTGCCAAATATCGATTGAACTAGAATATCTTGAACAGATATTTTCAGATGTCCTACAGAATAAAACGATATTATCAGGCCAATGTAGAAATCGGAGAAATTTGAGTAAAATCTCAACTACGTTCAATAACAAAGAAATTATTGAGAATGAGATTTTTGTTGTTGGAATGCTTTTATTGGAACACTGTAGGTATCTTAAAATTGAAAATACTCAGTACTCATAAGAGAAAGCGCAAGAGCTATTGCCAGATTGCAGTAAAAAATTCGGACCATTAACAAGTGGAGACAAATGACAGCCTCTCTACAAGTGAATTGACTTAACGAACAACGTTTTGTGATGTTTTTGTAGCTTTACCAAATATTTTTATTTTAAATAGCGGTATCCTATTTGTGGAATGCTTGGTGAAGGGTTTATTATTATAAAACATTGTCCTATAAACCTTGTACAAAACGTTGAGTGAATGATCAAAGCTTTATTCAGAACCATTTGCACCCCTTGGTTCTCATCACTATGAACAGCCTGGAAATGTATGAACATTTTCTATTAGTGAAAATGGATTTGTTGGTTGGAGACGTCCCGACCAATGGCTTCAAACCATTTATTATTAATGATATGATATAATAATATCGAATATTATTTTTGTACCCATCTTCTTCATATTTAACCCGGCATCACCCAGATGGGGTGTGACATATTCCAACACATTTTAAATTACCGTTATTTCCATCTGAATGAACGCACGTTTCATTGGTTGCCTATAGCTTCCTAAAACACTTCACTCTGTGATTTTCTTGAGCGGATTCAGTCGTTAGTCAAATACCAAGAGAGCGACAGTGCAGTTAAGAACTCTGGGGTGTGAGAAATCCCGCCTGTGTTATAAAGATATACTACTACTACTACTACTAAATGTACAGGTGAGCCTTGTCCTGGACAACTCAAGCCAATGTTCCGACACTGAGGCCAATGGCGGGCCCATTGTGCCAATCCTGCTACCTGGTCATCCATGAAACCGAGCCCTTCAATAAAGGCCACAACCTTTTTCAGTGGATGCCTGCTTGTGTCTCCAGGAGCCATGACAGTGACTCCGAAGATTCGCCTGCGTAATACAGCCCAGTGTGGACACTCTAAAAGAACATGAACTGACGTTTCATCAGTCATGCCGCAACCCCTACATAGGGAACTTTCCTCTACTCTCAGATTGTAGAGGTTGTAACGAGTTATTTTGTTGTTATAGATACAGGGTTAATTTTCAACACTTTAAATATATTATAACTCGTTACTTAAATTCAAACTCTCTTTTCTTTTATTAAATTGATTTTTATTTATTGTTAGGTATATTGTTGTTTTGTATATTTTTTTTAGTATAAGACCGGAGGTACGTAAATGAATTCTATCATGAAATTTAGTAGTTTCTAAAGTTAAAATTTTTTCAATCGATAAGGACATTTGGTATATATACCATTTATTTAATTTCAAAATACGTCTGGTATATGACAAATTTTTTGTGGTATCTAAATTTTACTAGCGACAATGAGGATATAAATAGCAGGAGAATTGATTTTGGAGACAGAGACCGACCGCTGATTCACCTTTTACCTTTTACCTTTACCTTTACCGTTGACCGTTGCTAATTTTTGTACGTAAAGTGTGTGTCCCAAGTTTGTGTTATTCCGATCCGGTTACCGGCATATATTTTCAATTAAAGACAGTAATTCTTTTTTTTAAAGTTGTGACAAAAGTGAACTACGATACCGAAACCGACGTAAGAAGGTAAACATATTTTTATCACCGTTTATTTGAAAATTTTCGTACCTCCGTAAAATAGAAAAGTTTGATATTTTCATGGAAATTTCCGTACCGGTTATTTTTTTTTGTTGTTAGAAAAGTTGTTTTGTTTGAGATTAGGATAAATAAATGTAACGTTGTTTTAGAAAATGTGTTTTTGATTTCAATTGCGAAGTTAATTGGTTTTAATTATTCGCCGGGTTTATATTAAGTTCACATTTTATTTTTTTTCACAAGTCGTTAATATACAATTAAGATTTATATGAATTGGTGCATCTTAATTATATTCAGGATCTTTTGTTTCTACACTGTGTGTCAAAATTAGTGGTACCTTTTATAGTTTTTTTGAGATTGCCGGTTTTATTTTAGATTCAAGGGATAATCAGATTTGGAAGTGGCCTGGCCATAATTTATTTGATTACCTGGCAGATTTAAATCGTTGATTTTCCAGTTCCGTGGTACCTTTCTGATATAATTTTTTTCCTAACAATAGTTTGCCGGTTTTCTTTAGATTCAAGGGATAATCAGATTTGGAAGTGGCCTAGCCATAATTTATTTGATTACCTGGCAGATTTAAATCGTTGTTTTCCAGTTCCGTGGTACCTTTCTGATATTTTTTTTTTCTTAACAATAGTTTGCCGGTTTTCTTTAGATTCAAGGGATAATCAGATTTGGAAGTGGCCTAGCCATAATTTATCTGATTACCCGGCAGATTTAGACATTTTTAGCTCTCAGGTACAAATCTTTTACACCTTTTGTTTGTTTGTCGGAAAAATATTTTGCCGGTTAAATTTAGATTCAAGGGATAATCAAATCTAGAAGTGGCCTAGCCATAATTTATTTGATTACCCTGCAGATCTAATACGTTTACGTCTCGTGTGTCGAGAGTAGTTTTCCGTGGTTGTGATAACCTTACCGGCTCTGACCGTGCGTTCTTTCTCCCGTTTTTTTTTACTCGCTCCTGTAAAATTATTCATAACAGACCACAAGGTAGTAATAAACAAAGTTCCTGATTTCTCCGCTATTTACCGTAACTTATTTTAATATAAAAATCGATATTCAATTGAGTCGTATTAAAGATTTGATAAAGAATTAGTTGAAATAACTCAACAAGACCCCTGGAATTTTCCGTAACCTCCATCTGAGGCTATCTGGAACTCTTGACGCTAATGGTCAAGGGGCCGTGGAGCAAACCACGTTAAAAATCTGGCGCCCGAGTATTCCGTCGAAAGATTTTTAGTCAAGGGTGTCCATAGTGACGTGTTCGTGTGGCAGGAGCCACGTGTACGAGGTAAAACGCGTTACAAGGTGCTTCCTCATACAGCAGTGCCCTGTTAGGAGTCCTGCTATCTTCCTTAGCCTACTCCTTGGTAGTTCAGTGGCGCTGCCCTGGCGTGTCCATCAGTCCATTCCTTCAGTAGAAGTTTGGATTGTCTAGGACCCTGCAGAGCATTCCAATGAGCGAGGTGCTGATTCCTCAGCCACTTCTTCGTCTCCTTGCGTATTCTTTGTTTTGTTAGGCACAGGGTCGGGCCCGGGCCGCAGAAAGGAGCTGCCGCCCCTTCCGCAGCCAGTGCATCCGCCATCTCGTTGCCTTCAAAACCAGAGTGGGTATAAAGATATACATTTATCCTTAGAAAATTACATTTGCGAAGTGAATAACTTTTGTTTGTTTGTTGATATGCCACATATTACTTTTCTAGCTGATAACTTGAACATTTGCTTCATTAGTTTTCCATAAAGTCCTACAGAATTGAATGCTATAGGTACTTATACGTTTCAACAGTTTTCATAGATGTCGTGATTTTTACATGTGATAATTTCCGAATTTATATTTTTTTATAATATCCTATGAATTCAACTTATTACAGAAGGTTTCTGCTTATAGTTTTGTAGTAAATTCAATTAAAAACCTACTTCAGGTACAAAACTGGGAATATCCTTTTTTTTTCTTTTTTCTTTGTGTTTTTAATTATGGGGTATATATCAGATCCCACCTCGGTGATATTGTGCAGTTTTTCGGCCTGGGTGATACCGGGTTAAGATCATTAAAAATTGAAATTATCTCTTGAAGAGAAATAGTTCCATCAGGTTATGACTTTTTCGAAAATACTGTATCTGCAGTTTCCAGTAGTCACGTTTACCGTAACGTCACTGTCTCTCTCAATTTCCACACCACGATATTCAAGAATAGAGGTCTAGGAGTGGATGAACCTAACGGAATATCCACTGACAACCAGGATCTACTCGAATCAATCAGGAATCCAGCCACTAAGTCCAGTCTACACAGTTGGAAAGCTGTGAAGAATCCCCTGTTCAGCTGCAAATGACAGCTTATTGTATGGGTGTGGCGGCTAGCAGTACCAGTTAACTGAGGTTGTCTATATTCTTCATAGATCAGGAACTGTGGAACGGTGCTTACAGCCCATTTCTGTGTTTAGTGCATATGCATCTGGCCTCCATACTCTTTTCTTTTGAATCTGTGTTGTGACCTCCGAGGAAGATTACTCTCATATTTGGGTTTCTCCAGGTTAAGAAAAGCACCATACTCCTACATCTTTCATGCCACATCTGTAAGGAGTATAATTTCCGTAATGATCATCTTTTTTGTTACACCCTGTCTCTTAGTCACCCTACATGAGTTATAGCTTTGATTTATCAACAAAAAAAGAGAAAAAAAATAAAGGTTTGCTTCACTCAATATGACCGTGGAAAACTCTTTGAAAAATGTAAGACTTTTCATATTTCGCTCCAGTTTGTACAGAAAAAAACCTCTATCGATAAAGTGTTGAATCGGATATATCCTGTGAAAATATCAAAGAGACTATGTTTGTAATAGCTTTTAAGGGCTTTTATGTTGAAGGCGCCATTGAGCAATTTGATTTAAAAGCAAACTTGGGGTTTCAGTTTGCAACAGCTTTTATAAATACTGAACTCATTAAAAATATTGTCGACACTTTTATAAATGGTGGTTCAAAGGAAAGCTATTTTCTTATTATCAGTAAAAGACGCAATTTACTTGCTACAACAAATTGCAATTTTAACTTTCGAATACAGGATGTATCTACAAATTATTAACTATTAAATCATTTGATATGTTCATAAAAAACTGTTCCCATGGTCACACGTGCCACTGTAGAAACCATTTTAATAGAAATAGTTATTCAAAAAATTAAATCGCAAATAACCGTATAATAAATGTTTCTGAAATATTCCAGCTACCCTACTCTTTGATCGTTGGACAGTACATCACAATGTTTTTCCCATTTTTCAATTCATTTCCTAGAATAATAATAGGGTGCTTAACAAAAAATAGATTTTTTTATGCATACCTAGTCGATATGCATAGTTGATTTTAAAGAAACAAATTACATCGCGCCATATACAACCGAATTCGATAATATACTCTTGTTTTCATCCCCAATTGGAATATTATATTTAATATTCTCAAAGTTCTGCGAAATCTCTTTTTTAGATTATAACGTCACTACAAACAGTGAAGTCACCAATATTCATGGAGAAAAGAAGAAGTTCAGGATAGATTGAGAATGAATAATTGTTGGTATTTATAACTTTTTTTTCAACTTAATGGAACTATCTGAATTTAAGCTGGCATTCCGCAGCATAGTAGTTGGTCAGACTGCTGCCTGTTTTACTATCTCTGTTGATGAAACTGGCAACGATAGTTTCCACTTCAATTATTTATGAAATTATCATAAATATGAATAAAACTATAAATATCATCAATATCCATTACTTTAATCTTTATTAGGTACACATTCTCTGTGTGTGTTGTTTCATTTTAAGTTTTCTCATATTCCATCTAAGACTCTGCTATTCTCATTATACAGCGTGTCCACGGATGGAGTATCCTATGGGTGAAAAATTTTCAAATATCAATTTAGTGGAAAATGTTATTCTTGATAAAAAGTTTTACTTGTTCTGAAACCCCATGAAATGAAATAAAATTCAAGTTTTTCAAAGCCCATCTTATTTCATGGCCAGTTTTATGAAAACCTGGAGTCTGACTTTTTGACATTTCTTCACATATTGGCTAATATCTCGGGAACCTTGAGGTTTGCAAGGTTCAACTCCACGCTATTTGATTCAGAATTGAGTTTTTTATAAAAAGGGGAGATAACCACATCAAAAAACCTTAGATATGGATTTTAGAATTTTCAGGTTTTGGAAATTTTTCCAGTCCACTTCGGTTCCCGAGATTCCCGAGATATTAGCCAATATGTGAAGATATGTCAAAAAGTCAGACTTCAGGTTTTCATAAAACTGGCCATAAAATGAGACGGGCTTAGAAAATCTTGAATTTCATTTCATTTTATGGGGTTCCAGAACAAGCAAAACTTTTTATCAAGAATAACATTTCTCACTAAATTAATATTTAAAAATTTTTTACCCATAGGATACTCCATCCGCGGACACGCTGTATATTCAGTTTGATACACAAAATCCATGCTTGTATTTTCTCGTGATTCCAAATAAAATCTGATCTTTGTGAATATTTTTTTTTACATTTTGGTACAAAATTATTGCTATATTAAAACTTTTGTTGACTTTTATTTCCTGTTCAAAGGTGAATAGAGAATGATTCAAACATACAATTGAAAGTAGTCAGTCCAGCGCAGTTATAATTGCTTGTAAAAGGGTTTGATGTTGAGGCGTTAGCAAAGTTTGATGCGAAAGAATTCCACATGTCAAACACTCGATTTGATTAAAAACCTCGGCGGCATTTAGTACGAAATTGTTTTTTTTTATTTGGAGTGATGTCCACGAAGCTTGGTATCGGTATTCAGAGAAAAAACATGTGACAAATCACAACCAAACTTACTATTTAAAGCTTTGTAGACTATTATTGAATAGCCTGCTATCCCCAAATGCCGAACAGTTTAACAGTCCCGGCGGGTATCCATATGAGCTCATGCCCTGTAACGTAACACCAAGCATGAAACGGGCTCAGGAATATTTTTCTTGTTTTTGGCTGTTTCTTTCATTCCCTAACGTAAGCAAATCTCTGCAATTGCAGCTAGTAGCAGCGCCGTATATATTTTATCCACCCCCCGCGCACCCCCACAAAGCCACCTCCGTGCAATTCTATTGCACAAGTAACGATTTTCAAGCGATTTTTCCGAGTTTCCAATCGTTCACATGATGGTGCAAGTAATGATGCAATTGGAAATGCATTTTCCGGCCCAGAAGGCGTTTAAATGCCCTGGTCTAATCATGGAGTGCCAGGCGATACAATTGTGAACACGTCTTAACTAGTTTCTTCGCGGAACGTAAAATTCCTTGATGTGACGGCTTAAAACCGACAAATGGTGGTTCGGCTTGAAACGGCTACGCGTGGCTAATTGGTTGTGAATATCATGGAACAGAATTTCGTATCCACGTAGCATGGTCGCTGTTACGTTATGGTTCGGCGTAGTCCTTATGGAATTCTTGTTGCTTATCTCTGCACCAATTCAAGATTCAATCTTGTAGTCAATCGGTATTCCACACAGGACCGGCAAATTATAAGGTTGGTCTCACATAGGTTGTTAAAATCTCTACAAAATGTTGAGGAGAAATTTCACAAAATGTCTGAGGCAGAAGGTAAAGTGATCTTTCAGCTTTACTACAGATGTACTGTGATTGTGAGACCACGATACAGTTTTTGTAACGAGTAGGCCTAGGTCTCATTGCTAAGAAAATTTATACCAGAAAGTACATACCGATTCCGGGGATTATTTTTAACAAGATGGAATTAGCACATCAATGGCAAGTTTCTAGAACCAGAACATGTTTTCTCTAGTATTACCACTAGAGATCAAATTATTTACGGAAATTTTTCCGAGCTTATGAATATTTTGAAAATTATCCCGAGTCGATAATTTTCTAAAAATATTCATAAGCGAGAAAAAATTTCCGGATTTAATTTGACCTTGTGTGGTATTCGGTAAGAAAATTCCACACCTAATGTGTTTATTTTCAACAGCATCAATTTTCGTCTCCATCAAGTATTTTCGTCTCCATCAAGTACCTGCAAAGACAATCCCAGAATCTCCCAATCAAGAACAAGCAACTTCCAATTAACCTGCCATATACAGGGTGAGGCACTATGAACGAACTATTATCTGGCGTCTTAACGGCAAATAAAATTAGGAAAAGTAAGACGTGGAATTGAGTAGATTACTTAGGACTATAATTTGAAAATATTTTGGAATATACAGGGTGCTCCATAAAAGCGTGCTGTATCAAAGTTAGGTTCCTCTAAATGGAACACCCCGTATTTTATCATATTTTTGAATTGTACTATTAAAAATAATGTAAGTTCATTAACTTTTCCCCATACCTATTTAGTTCAGTTTCCAGGATTAATCGATTTTACATAATTTGTAGACTCGCCGAAAAAATACAATAACTTCAACATAAACACGAATAACCACATTTGTATCACACCATCTCACTAGAGGCTTTCAACATTCTGTTTTCAATATTTACTGGTATGCTATCATATACAGGGTGTTTTTAATATGACATTACAACACTAACCATTTAATACATAAATTTCTGTCTTAATTTAAATGGAACATCCTGTATCTGTTGGATCTGTTAAACGTGGGAATCTATGACCTTTCAGTTGGTATTAGGGTTGCCTA
>CAJUYG010002552.1:0-13365 GCA_910591675.1 Galerucella calmariensis | reverse complement strand
TAGGCAACCCTAATACCAACTGAAAGGTCATAGATTCCCACGTTTAAAAAACCCAACAGATACAGGATGTTCCATTTAAATTAAGCCAGAAATTTATGTATTAAATGGTTAGTGTTGTACTGTCATATTAAACACACCCCGTATATGATAGTAACCAGTAAATATTGGAAACAGAGTGTTAAGAGCTTCTAGTGAGTTGGTGTAAAGCAAATGTTGTTATTCGTTTCTATTTTGAAGTTATTGTATTTTTTCGGAGGGTCTACAAATTATGTAAAATCGATTTATCCTGGAAACTGAACTTGATAGGTATAGGGAAATGTTAATGAACATACATTATTTTCAATAGTGAAATTCAAAAATGTGATAAAATACATGGTGTTCCATTTGAAGGAACCTAACTTTGATACGGCACGCTTTTTTGGAGCACCCTGTACATTCCAAAATGTTTTTAAATTATAGTCCTAAGCAATCTACTTAACTTCACCTCTTATTTTTTCTAATTATATTTGCCGTGGAGACGCCAGAGAATAGTTCGTTCATAGTTCCCCACCCTGTATAATAATTGCGTTTTCAATATAAACAGTAATCATAATGGTCCACAGAATTTGGAGAACATCTAAGCTTTTAGTTGAAATGAATCCAAATTATCATGTGAACAAATAAAAATTAGATTGTCAGAAATTACATTCTGTCATTATAAACGTCAAAAGAAATTTCCAGTATAATTCGCTGTTGGGTACCCACCAGGAAAAAATTTCCACTTAAATTCATACCTTGCGATGGTAATCTGCCAGAAATACACGTCCTGATTGGTTAAAAATTACATGTGTGGTAATTTTATCCGGCATTTTTATTATGGAAATTATAAATCTATACTTTCTTCTAGATTCAATCAATCATAATAATTGTTTTCCCATAATAATAAAATACTTAGTAATTTTACTTCACCCAAATATTTGAATACATGACACTGTGTCAAGATTTTACCCTCCACGGCCCTCTGAGATCGGAGTAAACTTAGTTTGAAGTTGAGATTCCAGTTGATTAACTCAAATTTTTTTTCCAAATAATCTGTATGACTACAAAAATCCGAATCCGTGAATATTGATTCGGAGGAGAATGCTTCATTATTATTTGTGCTTTGCTAAAATTGAACTCCTTGGATAACACTTCCTCAGTAATTTCATCCTGTTTTACTATAATGTACTGTATCAGTACTTTGAACAGTAGCAAAAACAATTATATCTCATTGGTTGAGATAAATCACTTTCCTATGATTTTTATAAGAAGCATAGTTGTTTTAATATTTGACAGGAGTCCTGGGAGTGCACTGTCACCTATAAGGGTATCGCAAATAGAGAGCTGTCATTCACATATTTGAGTAATGCATGCTTCTCCAGAACCCTAGGGTGTAACACCTAGGAGGAGCTGAACTCTTCTGAACTGAAGTCTCCAGGTGTACTAGACTTTCTCCAGGGAATAGAAATAGAGGAGCTACCAGTTCCTGAGACTTCCCACAAAAACTTAGTAGAATTAGGCTCAATGGAACTTTCAGTTGGAACATAGAAATAGCTATCGGCTGCTCGGAGTGCTACACCTCATTCTTCGCCCTTGTGACACAATATTTCAAATGTCGTCGCTATTGTTGAGTCTTGATTATAAATACATACGAGTGGAATTGAATTTTCTTTGGCTCTCATCACTGCTTCAATCGTTCATCGTAGCTTCATTATAATTGCACACATGGAGAGAATAAAAAAATATATATCCAATCAAGGCGATAATTATGTTCCTTTTCTGGAAGAAGTTGCAAAAAACACTTCTAGTTTCGTCGAATAAGCATTTATTAATACCCACTATCATTCAATTTCGTTGGAGCATGTAAGAATCCCACTTATTTTTCCATAAAGTATGACAGTCAATGTAAGAAAAAAAAGAGCCAGTTAATTTTGGAAGATATTGACATTTTCGTCAACGTGTGAGACTTCAAATCGTTATTCAAAAGGAAAAAATGTCTTCAAACCTCCTCCATAATTTCAACTCAAAAGAGGATTTACTTTGGAATTGTTAAGAGGGAATGGAAATGTTCCAAATTTGATTCATTACGATTAATTTAGCAGGGAGGTTTTATTTTTCTTGTTATGAGAATTTTGAAGTCAGCCTTAAATGAAATTGGTCTTTTAAAACCCCTCGAAAATGTATATATTGCAGATGATTTCGCCGTCAATTCGTTTTTATCGCCAAATTTTACATAGGTATTTATATGGCCCCACATTTTGTGATATAAACGATATGCGAAAGTTTGGAGATAGCTCTCACTCTATATCTTTGAAAACAAAAAGAGGGGCACTAGACAGTCGAGTATCTTGGAACGGCATATTAATCAGTTCTACTGTTACATTTGAGACAGTAAGGAGGAAGGCAAGAGTTTAAATCCTACTGCTTACAGATCTCATTTTGTTAAGTTTGAGTATTACTGAATTCAAATTCGTGCCAAGAATAAAAATACCAAAATGAAACTATGAGGCGAGTGCTGCAAGTCTAGCGAGTGGAAAAAGTGATTTGCGTAAGGGTTGTACACAATAATTTTCTTACAACCACATTTATTGATGGAAGAAATACAGTAATTTATATAGTTATTTTATTCAAATTTTGTACAGAAAAAAACTCACAATATGAAAATAAATAGGAAAATGATTTGAATGTATAATTAATTGTAAAATTTGAACAATTTTCTAATATCTGTATATTATTATTATTTTGATATTTTTCCCACATTTAGTCCACCCATATCCAGTTATCCCCGTACCTTCGAGTAGACGATATAGGTCTATTGGATGTGTGCCATATACTTCAGGTGGCACATTGGCTTCTCCGGAGATTGTTTGTCTCACTGAGTCCAGTGCCTCACAGATAGATAAGATATGGGTTACGGTCTATTTTGATCTTGGTTCGCGATTCCCAAAATAATGCTTAATAGGTTAGTATTTTCATAATTAATGAATCAAAATTAATAATTGAATAAATGGTTTACTTAGTTTTGGTTTAAATTTGAAAATTGTACACCAATAAGAAATTTACTATTAGGTTGAATTGTCAAAAAAAGTGTACAGGTATAAAGTAGCTTTGTTCGACATTTCGGTGCGGAAAAATGCCATAGCGTGTACTTTCCGCATTACTTTTCCAACAGTTACCAAAAGAATTGAGAAAAGGCCTGCTTTGCGTATAAAAATTTGTGTAGAAAAGCGTGTTTTGCATACTGGTTGTAGGAAAAGTCAATTTACGCAGTTATTGAAAGATACGTTTTTTTTCACGCACCAGTGCGAAAATAGTTATTCACGTAACTAGTTATGAAAAAAGCGATTGTTCAACAAGCGTGATATTTGCAAAGCGAGCGCTAGCGAGTTACGCAAATTACGCGAGTTAAACAATTTCGTTCTCTTCACAACGTGTTTACGTACAACGTTTTATCTAATTCCGCGCTTCTATAATATTTGATACAATCTTCAATTACAATTGAAATATTGGGGTGGAATCAAATGGTGTAAGAAGTATTGTTACTATGAAGAATTCACCCAGAAAATTGACATACTTTGAATAACTGTGTCCCTAATAATGTTGATTTCAATGTTCATAAATCTTAAAATAGGTACTACTGAATCAAAATAATGAGGTTATTGTCAGTTTGAATATTGAAATGATTGTTAGTTTTGACAGTACCCACTTGATAAATTATTTTTCCACGACCGTGCGTTTTAACCCACTTTTCCGCACGCATTTCAGCACTAGTGCGAGAAAGTGAAATTATACAAATTTTGACCTCATTAGATAGTTTTCTACTGCCTAGCTATAACTATTGTTAGATACAACAGGTGAATAAATAGTCCATCAAATAAAATCCACATCTCTCCTAGCTTTTTGTTGCATTTCTAATTTTTTGAAAATATAAAATAATGAAGATATTTTGATATAACCCCATACATCCTTCAGAGTAGTGTCACAAAACAAATATCAAACCACCCGGATTGGATATAAGAGGAATATATCAAATAAAATTATTTCATCCATAAATGACTTAAAACCGTTGCCGACACCGTGATCGTCATCTTTATGTGACCTGCAACCGATGCCATCCTCATCAACGTCATCTACTTACCAGTTAACACCAAATAACTCCACTGGACCGGCAATTTCAAGTAATTTACAGAATGCAACAAATTGTGGTTTCATCAATATTTATAATAATAATAATTTTTGGTTTAAGTTTTGTATATGTATAATGAAATAAAATAAATTTTAAAAAAAGGGTTGCCACACTTTTTTGTATATACGGTCGTAGAAAAAATAATGTCCCCAACTATTGCGTGAAAGTGTCTTTCCCGCCCTTGACCGCTTGCCCGAACTCCGCTTTGCGTCGTTCGGGTCAACTGCAGCCGCACTTGTTAGGAAAATAACTATTTTCCAAACTTGAACAGTTAGGTAAAGTTTCTACATAACTACTTTTCATAACTTATATAATATAAATGTTATGAAAAATGTGACGTTTCCTAACGTCAAGGAGTGAATTAAAGTGTCACATTTGATAGCAGAGTTGGATAAAGTGTTTGTTGAGTTTTTGGGAAGTCAACTAACATTGGAATATTCAAAATATATATTTGTATGGTTTTAGTTCACCAAATGACTGGAAAATTGAGAAATTCATAAGAATTCGCTCGGCCATTTGCAACAGCGTGCGGAAAAGTCACTTTACTCATGTGTTGGGTACAGTATTTAGTCTACAAGCATACGAAAAATAATCCAAAAGTTAACATGGAAAAACGTTTTTTATTAAATACATATCAACAAATGAATTATTTTTATGTGACATTATTTGATAAGGCCTGTAGCAGGGCCATTGGAAAGTTATTGAAACATACGTTTTTTTTTTGGAAAATGAAACAGAATTTTGATTGGTTTCTGAATTTGGTGAACTACAATCATACAAATATAATATATTTTAAATATTCAAATGTCAGTATAGTCCCCAAAAACAGTCAAATTTAATTTCTGCACTAGTGCGAAGTGCGAAAAGTGACTCTTTCCGCAATGAAAAGAGTGCGGAAAAGTGAACATTTCATCATCGAATGTTACAGAAAATAATAAATTAATTTTTCCCACCATAATGTTCAAATTGTACATGACAATCTTTCACCGTTACTTTTTAAGCGCTAGCTGAAGCAAAATGGGAATAAATTGCCCTGATTATTTCGATTTAGTAGTAGCTAGAATTATGAACATCACCTATCGCCTCTATTTCACGTCTCGCCCTCGTACTACAGCGGCTGTGTCTGCTTAATTCCTTCAAATCTCGAACAATGCCACTCCCACTTTTCCAACCATTATTGTTGTATATTATGTTTATATTGCTTTTCAACAACAATTTTGTTTTTCAGATAGTGGATACTCAGCCAAAATGAGATTTTCATAACGTGGTAAGTAAAGGTCTTTGTTCGCCTGAGATATATTCTTTTTTGTCCAATTTTTTCCATCCAATCCGTTGATCCAAGCTCCCCTAGGTCTTCCCATATATTTGTTTCCAGCTTTCCATGTTTGTGTGACTAGTCTTCCCAGCCTACTTAAATATACGAACCAGCCGGTCTTCGATCATTTTCAGTAAAGGTTGTACTTTAACCGTTTTCTAGACAACAGCGTAAATATCTTCATCTGTGAAGGTGTTTCTATTCTCTTACTGGAGATGTAATACAGCTTCCCATCCACCTGATATACAAGGTGCCTATTTTTAATATCAGGTCCAATTTTTAATAAGTTGAAGAAAATACAAATTGATTATTTTTCTGGATCCCATCCATATTCGGCTCATTTCTTGAAACAGTAATAGTAGGTATATTATCACAGGGGCAGGACACAAGCTTTGGCAAGACAGATGAAGGTGTCATACTTTAATTTCCAATTCAATGTGTCATTTTTTGAAAACCATCATCAACTCCTATTTTTGTATTTTCCTATTGACAAATCACAAAATTTTCATACGAATTTCCCAATGGTTCGCTCGGTCAACTTCTTATTAGATAATTCGCTGTATTAGACCTTTTGGCGATAATGACTTGACGATTAAATTTATAAATAGGCATATTTGAACAAATACAATATACTCCATCTCTCTTATCGTTTACATTCCATCAATACAATGCCAATGGAAGGCTGGATACCCTGTATAAGATTCGTTTCTACCTCAGAACAATGAACAAATCAGGAGAGTAAACAGACGTATTATCCTGGATATACTGAACTCCACAGATGTTGCCATACCGTATTATTCAATAATGTAATGAAATTATCCAATGTGTAAATATTTTCATGGCTCCCTAATAAATGTCTCTCAATATTTATTGAATAATCCAAATCCACGTATAAACAGCAATCAATACAATATTTGATTCCATTTACTACAATGGATGTTCATAAAAAGGATGTCAATCTGAATGTCCACGTAACTCTGCATTTTTCAGTAGATGTAACAAATCCGCTTAAACGGGGTGTCCCACGAGATTCCGGACAGTCTTTATCTCGAGAACTATTTGAACTACAATATTGAAATTTGGCAGTTATATAAACCGTATGTAGAATTACACATTTTAAACAATCAGCTACTTTGCTACAATGTCACGTTTTATCATTTTTAAAAATGTTAATGAGACAACCTGTATATTGTTTCACTAATCAACAGGTCTCTCTTATACTAATTCGGCGATACCTATTTTCTTTTGGTGTTCGGTACTTAGAAACGACAAACTAATTTTTATAAAGTTTTCTTTTGAAAAACAAAGAGAGCTGAGAAACAAAAAACATATTATAGTAACAGCTATGCTAGTTGTCAAAAGCTGTCAGTGTCAGTGAACAATCGTTCACTGTATAATTGTTGTTAAGAGTTTTGTGACTTGAAACTTATCATGCCTTTACGTTTCACTTATGACGAGTATGTCGATATGCTGATCATCTATGGAGAATGAGAAAAAAATACAAGACGTGCTAGAGATTTATACAGTGCTATTCAAAAGTCCCCTTCCCCCCTCGTATCTTTTGAACGGCTACACTTACATTAATAAAATTTGGAGGGTGAAAATAAAGTGTTGTAAACTTCTCTACGAATGATAACAGGTGACGTAATAGTAAAAGATTACGTCAAAGTGCCACTCTGGCCAATAATTTTAAATAGGACATTATGGCAAGTGATATCTCGTCTGAAAGGCATTGACATTGGCTACATAGCCATATTAATTTTTTTTGGGTTTAAACTAATTTTGACGGATGAATTGAATAAATACCAAAATTATTATTTCACATTTAAATATTGAAGATTTTTCAGTCCGCCTCTGGTTAGTTGTCAGAAAAATTGACGTTTTTAATTTGATAGTATTTGTCTTTGCAAGTTTTTCTAAATAGCTTGAATATTCAATTTTATTATTGTTTAACGAGACGTTTAAGGGCCAGTTGTATGAAGCATAGTTAACCTAATGTCTATGGTTAACCCACGATCACAGCTATTGAAGTGTTGTACGAAACGTAGTAAATAATTATTTTGGTTAACTCATGAGTTAACTATGCAATTGAACCACTATGGTGGTTTAACTGAAGTCCATTGAATAAAATTTCTTCTAATGTGACATAACTTACAATTTTGGTGAATATTTTATAGCTGAGTACACATGACTAGAAAGTCAAGAAAACATATTTGTATTCTGTGTAAATATTAATTTATTAAATCGCAGAGCGCTTTCGGCTATTAAGCCATCTTCAGTGCTCACCTGCAAGTAAAGTAAAAAAGTTGGAAAATATAAAAAAAATTAGATAAAGAATTACTTACTCGTCAGGTAATTTGTACAAGAAACTTTGACAACACATTAACGTCATAATTAAAATAACACTGAAATTAAAATTAGAATGATCCCCTGTTTAGGGTTTGTTGAATCTAGATATTAAACATTATAAAATTTTGTTAAAATTATTTTAGACAACACGTGTTCGTCTAACGGATGTTGAAGTGACACTCCTTCAATTTTAAAAAATTAGCATATGACAAATGACAGTGAACATAGAACTCAATCATTCTAACAGGAGTTTAAAATTGACATTGTAGAAATCTTCTTGAAATGTCCCAAAACAGATATGTAAACTTCCTAAATGAAAATATAAAAAAATAATTTTATATTAAGGTCTAATGAGAACCTATCAAGTTATAAAATACTGAAAAAGACTAAGGGTGTAATGAGAACCCATTACTAAATCTAATTCAAAATAGAAAATTCACATATATGTCAACTTACAATTGACTGTTATATTATAACCTATAATTTTACAGCTTTTTATTGTTCAAAATGGAAAACGTGGATGAGGATTTTCTGAAAATGATAAGAAGAGTAGAAGAAGATTTATTCACTTATTTGTATACGACTTTTATACCTTATTGAGATTTTATGCTAGGTTTTAGATTTTCGGCGGTATGGCGGCCATTTGGAGTCGTCCAAAATGTGGGGCGTGGTAATTTTCGTAAATGGCTGCACGACGATAATCAACTGTGCAAAAATCAGCCTGGTACGAATGGTTGAACGTTTTCTCTAATCAACGCATTCGCGTAGGTTTAGCGGGCTGTTAGTCACACCAGAGAAGTATGGCATGACACTACCGCCGCTCCTCTTCTTATAGACTATCAGAAAATACTAGAATTTTTGAGGAACAAATCGTTTGACACTCGTGATTAATCCAAAGAGCTCTACTAACACTCACGCGACTGGGCCGCCTGTACTAGCGCTATGAGCATCATTTTTCTTTTTTTTATTGCGTAATGAGAGCCCTGAAAAACCGCCATACTGGTTTATATGAACCAATATTTTGTTTCACTATCTCCTGGTGAACTATGGTTGTTCGCAAGAAAAGCAGAGCTGAATTCACAGTATGACGAGTCTCGGCAATTTTCACCCAAACGCTCCCCAACGAAAAAAATTCGAGGTTTCCAACCAAGAAGTCATACTGTATAAATACTATGTACCTATTTTATTGAGAAAACAAGCTTACATTATGAGAAATTAAACAACTTTCAACGAAGATGTTTACAATTCAATATCGATGGAGAAGATAAAAATTAATTTTGATATGCCACTAAAGATACATTTCTGCCCATTCCATTGTGGCAACATCTTAGAGAATCCTTATGATTCACATACATCAGGAAATTAGGTGGTTTTAATGTAATTTAAAGTCCAATTCTCTTTATTTCCTTTTTTATATTAATGTATGAAAAACGCATAGACAAAATAACGTTTATATACCCGAGAAAAATATTTATGAACCTCTTTTTGAGATTTTTCGTTGGAATGTTTTTTTAATACATTGACTTTCCCCCTATTATGTTGTATTTTTTCTAACAAATATTGAAGTTTTCTACTAGCAGGGTATGTTTTCACTGAGCCATGCTTTTCTCTCGACTAAGTAAGCAAACGAGATGATTTTTCAGGAAATCTCTTCAGTTTTCCAGAATATTTTCTACCAAACGAACAGACATGTGCATTAGAAAGATTTACATAATATCAGTAGAGAGTATAAAATTGGTAATATGAATAAGGATTTCCATTCTATTCTGGATTCTCCGCAAATATAACTCGATTATATTATATAAACTGCTTCGAGAAATTTCAGGAAATCGGATATCGTGTTTCAACAAAAAAAATATCTTTGGTCACCAAATATTTAAATATGTTATAAATTGAATCCTTTTTTTATGCATGCGTTTGTTTGTTCTTTCGCGCAAAATGTTCGAAGTTTGAAACATCAAAAACAACGTTCTTGTCCGAAAAGAGAAGGGATGGTTCAATAGCAGCATGAAAGAGACGTATAACATTGTTAATAATTTGTTGTACCCAAATCTGCGCATTCATACCTGAGCACAATTCTGTACTCCCATCGAAACGAATGCCTTCCCAAACAGCAGCTGTAGGTACTTCTCTGAACGGATGAACTTTCTACACTGATCATAGAGTTCTGGGTAGCTAGTTTTGAAATATTTCACTAGTGGAATTTCCTATATCTTGTTTGATTTTTATCAATCCAATCATGAATGAAATGAAATTCAAATCCGAAAAAATTTAACCAATCTAATTCGAATATTACTTGGCTGTCGGAACGCTTATTTCTCTCGTAATTTCAATTCATTCAATGTTAGAATAATTTTGTCAGATACTTTGTGTAGTTATAACATCCCCCCTTCCAGTTTAATCACCTTTTCGGACATTTTTAGTTGCTATACTAGTAATTAGCATGGTAAAGCAGTTATTAGTTGGACTAGAGTGACGCGACGTTTCATATTTTTTAAATCTACATGGCAATTTTAGAGCCAAGAATATGAGACATGGTTTGTTGAAAGTATTCTCATACATATCAAAATATAATAATTTCAGGTACTCACAGCTCTCCGCTCCTATGGAAGTGGTAGTTATCAAACTAGCATCGGGTTGTAGGTATTCATACTTTTGAGTTTGATTTTGTAATAATGAAATATGACGCATACCTAAGTATACCTAAGCCTGTAACAGGTAACCCATCTCTTCAAAAAAATTCCCCAATAAGTTATATTGAGATATATTTCAATTTATCAGTATTATGTTATATTTTCCAACATTTATCATCTAACGAAATTAATAAATCTTAACCACAATTATTTTTTTAGTTTCTCAATAATTTACGTTTGAACTAATATGAGGGCTATTCCGTTGTTGTTGTCGTTCGAACTCATTCATTTAAGTGAATTCATGAATATTCCTTTCCACTATAATTCGAAATAAGCTACCTATACTATTTCGATGGCGAATTGAAATTCGGAATACTCCATTGATATTCAAAACTTGTCCACCTGGACACTAAGGGAGAAGTCCATAGTTCATATTCCAACTCATCTGTGAGCTCTGCTCATAGTTAACATAAGTTAAACTCATGTAATAAGAGTTATTTTAATACGAAACACCATATGAACATAAACAGATAACGATCTTGTACGAGGTTCGAAACTCTTAGTCGTCTACTCCCAACTTTTCCTTTGATGTTTCCAGCTGCTCGATATCTATGGAAAAACTAGACTTGGACTGACTTGTACTTGGAAAACGTTGGCAACTTCTCGGTGAAGACGATCCACCTCAATCATACCAATAGCCCTACCAAGCCCTACTAATGTCTAGGCATTATTTGAAGTAAAATTTCAAGTTTCAGATCACAGTTGACCGAAGAACGTGAAATCGAATGAAATAGATGAGCAATTGAATATTAAATATATCACAGACGAAGCCTTGGTAAATAGAACAGTTAATAATTTTCAACATATATATCCAATATTCGTGAACTTTTCTGGAGCAGTTTATCTTTACAATGAGTACACAATAAAATATAAATAAAACATGATTCATCAATTTTCTCCAAATATGGGTGGAGGTTCACGAATATAGGATAACAGCTTCTCTAATCCCCTTACAACCTTCTCACGAAGGACACTATGATATGTATATTGGGATGACATTCACTGAGCCCTGGAAAATCTATTGTACCCCCTTACTTCAACTAAGTTCCTCAAGAAAGTTTCAGAGACTAGTCTCTGTCTATTTCTAGTCTCAGTCCTATTTCCCGGAGAAATTTGGGGATACCTGCAGTCTTAGAATTAGGTAAATGTCTTACTTATATCCAGTAATCTCCTAGGTACTGTGCTCTAGGATTCTGAATTGCTGTGAGATTCCCAAGTATGTGGATAGAGGTTCCTTTTGCCCATGCCACAAAATCCACATTTTTCTTCATCCACTATTCCAAGCATTTTCAGTTGCCCATTCAGGCGACAATGTCCCGTTTGGATCCCCATGTTATAAATTCCATATAAAGTATATTTGATAATTCCAGTAACCCAATAATAGATTATATACGTACCTAGTCAGTGGGAATTTCCCACAGGCTAAAGATCTTATAAACTAATTATCATTTGAAGAACCTGAAAATTGGAAGAATCGATTGTCGGATACTGAAAGCACTGATAAGGAGTCCTTTGATACTCTTCTTTGGGTTGTTCCATAAAGTGATGTACTTAAGTATTTATAAGTGGATGTATTGTTCCAATTGATTTCGTGGAAACTATACCTTCCATAAGCTTTTACTGATTGACTTGGAGTACACCAAAACTTCAATTTCCTTTTAATTTCGATACTGAACTTGAATGATGAGCTTTTTATTTCCATCCTCTCGTTTATCACTCGACGATATTATAATCTTCTTTGTTCTCTACTTTCCAAAAATTGTTTTTGATTTTGATCACTACTAACCTGTGGATTGATGTAGGTATCGTGATTACCACTTTTGAATTGCCTCTTGCATACTTCATACCTAGTTACCTTTCTCAAAATACAACACGGAGGAGGAAAGGAGCTTGAACTTTCAAGGGCGCGTTGTATCAAACACCTAAGCTCGGCTTGATGGTAACCGATGTTTAGACTCATGTAATTGATGGATCATAAAGACAATAATTTGTTTCCAAACATTAGCTATCATTGAGCCGAGTTCAGATATTCAATACAACGCGCTGTCAATGAGTTACTATACCGCGTGGTGACTCGACCTTAGGACCATAGGATTTTAACATGGGAAATAAGAAAATCCTAAATATTTGCTTCCCAGCAGAAGAGAACCTAATGAAATTTTTTGTGGGCGTAAAGTACATTATTTCTGACATAAAATAATCACTGTTTAATAGCAAATAAGTTTGAAAATTGATAAAATAAATTATGTTGTTCTAAGTAGATGTTGCCAGTCGGACTCCCTCATGAAAGGTTCCGTACCACTATCTATAATAATGAATATTCTGCTAAATATTTCAAACGTCTACCTGTTGTTGTTATTATTATCAAGCAGAATAATTATTTTTTGAAATAAAAGTAACAATTAAAAAAAAACTTTTTCACGGGAATCGAACCCGGGTCTACGGCGTGAGAGTCTGGATTGCTTACTACTCAACCACTGAGAGATATGAAAATTGTTTATCTATAACGTCAGATGTACCTATTACATAATTTTATAAAATCTGAGGTCTCCTCAAATACCCATTTTATTCTGTTTTAAGTATTATTTGTTGGTAATTTGTACGGATTATTTCTTTCAAGTTTATCTTTGTAAATGAATATTCTTGATCCAGTGCGCTTCTATGAGAAACTTTGACAAGTTATTTTGACGTTTCTTTTAAATTGAAAAAAGATGAATGACGGATACTCAACTCGAATGCTGATTGGTGGATTTCATATACGTTCTAGGATGTATATGAAATTATATCCGTTTAGTTAACTGATG
>CAJUYG010002551.1:0-30462 GCA_910591675.1 Galerucella calmariensis | reverse complement strand
CGTCGAAGCTTCGCATCAAAAATAAATTATGACAACAAATAACTATTTTAACCTTAATGGTGTGTGTGCGTTTGATAATGTCAATAGGTAAATATTTAATTTTCAATAAATGAAAAATTGTACGAGCCAGTCATCTGGAAATTACTATCCCCATATTGTTACTTCACGAACGGGTGCGTTTCTAAAGTGAAATTTCATTTCCCAACAACTATTGCTCGATTATAATTTCATTAAAATAATATTATAAGTTTTTTAATACTAAATATAAATTTTTTTTCAAACTTGACTGTCAAATTCATATTTTTGACCAATCACGTGCGTTGACATAAACAAATTATGGTCGGCTATTTGATCATCTTCCCCAATAATTACCGAAATATTGGTATTCTGCCATGAAGGGCTTGACAATTTTTTTCCACTCCAAGCCTTGAAGTTGACAATCACTGCTTCCTCTAGACAACTGAGAAGCTGAATTTCTCTATTAGTGGTTAATAATTTTTAGGTCAATGATGGACAAATTCAAATATTTTGAGAACTCAGGGATTCAGCAAAAACTTGTGCAACATAATTTTGTATACCCAGGAGATTGTCTCTAACATAATATTTGCTGCTTAAAATTACCCATCAAGGTGAAATTATTCGAATAAAAATTCTATTAGTTTGAAATTCGCGCTCAACCAAAAATGACTGATGACATAACGAGTACGTTCATAATATATCGAAAACTGACAGTGTACTTGTCAGTCAGACGACGGAGAAAACGCTTCTCATGGTGCGTTTATGAATTATTTTTATGTTTTATTGGTTGGCTGGCTACAGTCACAGTTCGCGGTTTGCGTGTGAGGTAAATAATGTTAAGTGAAAATTTTTGTAAATTAGAAGACCATTTTGGTCCTCGCCTATGAAAATTTCAAGAGTTGTGAACATTTGGTAGTAAAATAATTAATTTAAATGGAATGTTCACCATTCGTCATACAAAAACAGGTTGAGATTTCAGAGCGAAAGGAAAATGTATAAGTAGTCTCTAGTCTGATTATTTAAAAATTAATGCAGTAACCGGGACTCGAACCCGGCAGGTACAAATCGAAAACAACCTTATGCGGCGCCTTTCTCACTGTGCTAAGGGTGGCGGGTGTAATTTGAGCGCTAACCATCCTTCTTTACCTGTCTGACCAAGAAGGGTAGATAATCAGACATTTATTTTGGGCGCTAAGAAGTGCAGGTAAGTCGAGTCATAAAATAACTCTTATCTTAATAATTTAACCACCAATATTTGGAAAAACCCAATAGTTTTCTATTTCTTATTTTCTGATATTTTTATACATAGTTACACTTTGATCAACCGGGTTTGGGCCTGGGTTTTCTTGTTGTTTTTTTAGTTTTCTTTTTCTTATTTTCTGATATTTTTATACATAGTTACACTTTGATCAACCGGGTTTGGGCCTGGGTTTCCTTTTTTCTGTTTTCTATTCCTATTTCAGTCGGTTAGCGCCCAAAATACACATGGGATTAAAATGACCCTTCGGTCTTGGCGCCCAGTTTACATGTAGTAAATAGTATATTAAGTATTAAGAACGGTGAGGGTTGTTTACCGGTCGACAGCAATGTTTGCAATTTTGCTGGAGACCGGTATTATCCTTAACGTTCGAGATGCTTATACCATTTTTTGCACGATCGTATTAAATTTTGAATAAAATAATTTAAATTTCTTCGAAATGAACGAAATGTCAAAAGTGACATTTATATTTCTTGATCAGTTTAAAATATAATTTGCATTTTGGTGAAATATTTATTACTTTTTATATTGTTCTGTTTGGTTCTGTTCATTAAAAAAATATCAATACACTTTTTTCCTTTTGTGTAATGAATGAAGTGATATATTATTTAGGACACCTTAAATGTATGTATGGCTAGGACGTCGGTAAGTGATTTACTTACCGACGTGTGAACGGTAAGTAAATCACTTACCGACGTGTTAGACTTAGAAACCAGTAAACACAACCTACCGTCCTGACAACCGATGCTGTAAATAAACAAAGAAGATCGATCGCGCAAAAAAATGCATTAATCTTTTAGCGCCCAAATTACATCCGCCCGCTAAGGGACCACATGGTTGAACAGGTATGGTATTGTTATACAAAATTAGTAATAAATCATTGTAGACAAAAATTAATAAGTTTTTTTCGCGATCGATCTTTTTTGTTTATTTACTGCATCGGTTGTCAGGATGGTAGGTTGTGTTTACTGGTTTCTAAGTCTAACACGTCGGTAAGTAAATTACTTAGCTTAGCCCTACATACATTTGAGGGGTCCTAAATAATATATTACTTCATTCATTACACGAAAGGAACAAAAAAAATAAGATCTATATTTTTTTAATGAACAGAAACGAACAGAACAATATAAAAAGTAATATATAGCATGAAAACAATTTCACCAAATTGCAAATTATATTTTAAACTGATCGAGAAGTATAAACGTCACTTTTGACATTTCGCTCATTTCGAAGAAATTTGAATTATATTTTAAACTGATCGAGAAGTATAAATGTCACTTTCGACATTTAGTTCATTTCGAAGAAATTTGAATTATTTTATTCGAAGTGTATTTCAATACGATCGCGCAAAAAATGGTATAAGCATTTCGAACGTTAAGGGTGATACCGGTCTCCATCAAAATTGGAGGCTTCGCTACGCTCAGCTTCCAAACATTGCTGTCGACCGGTAAACAACCCTTACCGTTCTTGATACTTAATATACTATAAATATGTATTCACCTTAGTCATTGAGTATTTTTGATCTGGTACGCGACATTTCTTTTAAAAACTAACGCAAAAGATTTAAACTGTCATGAAACACTCGAATCTTTGGGAATTATCAAACATTATACAGAAGATATTGGGTCTGCCTAATTGGGTAGGTATTTGGAATTCTAAATTTCTATTGGTCAATTCTTCACTTTTATAATGAAAACCAGTGTTATGATAAGTATCATTATAAGAATGAAAGTTGGCATTTCATCATCATCATCATCAACAACTTATAGTATAGGAGTAGAAAAAATTATTTTCTTACAAATGAATCTATAAAACTGATCAGCTGGTGATATTTAAACAAAAAATCCACTAAACTATCCCCGTTACTAATTAGAATTAAATTCTATTTACGAAAACTGGTAGTTCGAGTCTACTTTATGTCAAATAACATTCATTTTCACTCGACCTTTTCTCCAATTTCCCAAGAAATTGGATTTGAAAGCAAACCAACTAATTGAATTTCGAAAGAATAATTCTTCTTGTTTCTTTAAACGGATTTACTTTTCCAGCTGTAACAACCCTTGTGCTGATCCGATGTTAATTTAATTTTTATTTTATACGTAAGTTGTAAGTAGCAATGGTAGGATTTTTACTGTTTCATAGTCAATTTTCAATTATAAAAGTATAAAAAAGAAACGATTGAATATTTAAAAGCTGCCTCGGAAAAAATTTCATATTACTCCCATGCGAAAGGGAAATTTTAATTTCTTAGCCAAAATTTTTTATCGGAAAGTGCTGAGAATATTCACTACAAGTTGACAATTAAGCGACTTTATCGAAAACACTGCAGTTAAAAGCGGACGAGTTGTGGTTGAAGATTTCTCTCGCTCTGGTTAGCCATCATTATTTACAGCTGAACTCTTTTTTTTTGTCGGGCCGAGATGGGGAACTCATGTTCGAATGGGTCCTTGACCATTACCCAGACCCAAACTCACCTCAAACTCGCCGTTACTCCTGCCTTGGAATCATTACCCTAGCATACTTCAAGACGGGCGGCGGTCCCTCACACGCTCATCATCTTCCACTTCACATCTCTCACACACTATTACCCTCCTCTTCCACTCTCCTGGTCCTTTCACATAACCCATCAATCTTCCCAGCTATGCTGCCTTCTGTGCAGCCCAACATATTGGTTTTGAAAGATAATTGGCTATCCAACCACACCCCTAGATCTTCCACCGCTTCCTCTATCCGAATTTTCCTTCCCCTCACCATCACTACCACTTCCCTTGTCTTGCTCCGCCACTTCACCAGTAGCACCACCGTCTTATCCTCAGCCACTTCCAGTCCACACCGCTTTATCTTTTCCACAATCTTCCTACACATCCTCTCCGCCTTTCTTTCTACCCCCACCTCTCCCTTTGCCGTACATACCAGACAGACATCGTCCGCATACACCATAATCTCACCTCCCTCTTTACATGCTATCCCACAAACTTCATCAAACACACACTTCCAAAGCGTCAGTCCCAGAATCGCGCTCTGAGGCACTCCAATCTCCGTCCCATACCTTCTCCCTCTAGTGTCAACTATCACACGCCCTGTCCGGTAGTCCTCTTCAAGATTAACTAGCCCCTCCCCCACTCTTAGCTTCATCAACGCGCTCAACACCGCCACTGACACTGTTGAACGCGTTCCCCACGTCAATGAACACGACTAGGGCCAATTTCTTACTCCTACAGCTACCCTGCCTAGCAATTTCACCAAGTCCTCCACCCTGTCCAGCGCTGATATGCATGATTTCCCTTCTCCAAACCCATGTTGGTTTTTGCTTAGAACCCCCATTCCTATCAACTTCCTCCTCAATCCTAACCTTTATTATCCCCTCCATCGATTTACCAAAACCACACAGCAGGCTGATGGGCCTGTAGTTCAGCTGAACTTAACGTTGGTTAAATGGAGAAGAAGGTGACTGAAAATCGTCGTGTGAATCTGGAGGCAGTATAGGAAGATCTGAATATCATTCAACAACTCCATCACGTGTAGCCTCCACTATTCTGTTAATGAAATGTCACATTTTTATTTTAATCAAAACTCAAGTAAATCAGTGGGCAACAATAATCTGGTTGAATTGCTCGACTTAATGTCCACTTTGCATCGAATTTTCGTAATCGTTTGGTAGATATCGTCGCCCCAACAAAACTAACTTCATTCCATTTAACCAGGGAGACATTTCCGTTAACTATCTAACATGTGAACCATCGTTGCGTCCTTGTGGGTTAGTAAAGTAGCGCTAATTACATTTGTATGAGGAAGACCGCCACTGCCACAGGAAATTATCGCTATTCTCTTTGCTTTGTTTGAACTGTATATTAGGCTTTAAATGGGTCAAGTTTTCATATTTTCACTGTATAAACATATTGTACTGTTGCTTATTTTGGAAGTTTGCACATCTAGTTCACTGGGGATGTTAATTTTGTTAAAAAAATGAAAAGTTGGCTTCCAAACTTACGTGATTATTTCAAAATATTATGATTTTTGATGAAAAACATATTATGGAGTAGATAATATTTTCATTTAAAGCTGTTCTCTACATGGCAATTCGCTTGAAATGTTTTTCTTGATTCCAAATATTTTCAACTTTCATCCAGCAAGTGTAAACATTTATCAGTTTTTCCATTGATCCTTATATTTTTCAAACCAAAATCATCAATTTCTTCCTTTCAATCTCCTCAATACATCTCTTCCAAACTCCTTCCTTACTGACTTTAGCAAATATACGAGAACATCTTGACATAAAAACATTAAGTTGTCAACTACTACACTCCGTTTCACATAAGAAGAGCCCACTAGAGTCTAGGAGTTGCAGTCGTATCCGCGAAGAAGCTGCACATAACAATATCCGAACATCAATATCTGTCAAGACCTAAAGGTGCGACCGGGCGCGCCGAACCGCACCATGCCGCGCTGATCATTTGTGAACAACAGCCATCGGTTGCGCGGCCGACGGGACTAATATAATGCTACGTACACACGGGACACTAAAATGTCGACACTTGTGTCCAGACTAGATCTGTAGATTGAGTGTCTTCGTATGTACACCACCTAGAGCAATGTCGCTAGATTATACACTTGATGTCGCTACATCGCTCTAGACATATGATACACTACGGTCCGAACACGATATTTCCTAAGTGTCGAGACAAGGTGTCGATCTACCAACGAGTTGAAACTAGTTGCTAGAGCAGGTGCACTTGTAGTAGTATTTTTATTACCAATAATAATTTAATAATAGAGATTATCATTTTTTATTATTAAAATGTGTGGTAATAATAATATCCAGTCGGCTTTGTGGACTAGAGAAAATACGAAAAAACTAATTAAATTATTAGAAGCAAGCCCCGAGTTGTGGGATACCTCATCCGCTATCTATAAAGATAGAACAAAAAAAATGCTGCTATTGCAAAAATTGCAGAACAAATGAATAATGAAATGAGAAAAATAGAGAAAAAAAAGTCTGGAGATGGGGTAGATGATGTGGTTTTTACGTCAAATTGGGAGTTTTTTAGTGCACTACAATCCGTATCTGACATTCGAAAAAAATTCTAAATCTTGCAATTTTAATTCGCATAGTAGTTGGGGAAATGCACCAAATTTGTCTTTCTTTGCAATCCATTCTTTCACCCAACACCTTCGCTTTTTCCTGTTCCTGGTGCGCTTTTTTACAACATAATTAATGATAACTGCGGCCGCAAACCGACGCCTTACTCTTGTCATCGCGAAGTGTACAGTTGCACAGTGGTGTCTACACAATCCTCAAATGTTGTGTGTGAACACATGCTAGAGAAGTGTAGCAACTTCAATCTAGTAAACTGATCTAGACCAGCTCTAGACATTACTCTACAAAAAAATTCACACCGACGTGTGAACAAGCAGTAGAGCGCTCTAAACACAAGTGTCGACATTTTAGTGTCTCGTTTGTACGTAGCATAACGCTATTCTGTGTGCCACGGTTTTCGACGCTCGGAATTGCAACCAAAAATTATCGGCATAGAAGTGACGTCACTCGATTCGGTACATGTGGCCAATGAGCGATGAGGAAAACTGTCAAATTTGTAAACAAACAAAAGTGCACGTTGAAAATTAGAGGTTATATTTGGGTCTCGCTGGAAGGTAGGGTCAAATAATTAGATAATAGATAGTGATAGTGACATATCTTTTATCTGTTAGCATGAACGATACAATTCATGTTTATATTAACATTAACAACCTCAAAAACTCGAAATTTATAGTGAACTAGCATTGAAGAAATGATCTGGCGTTAACATGATATCTTTTTTTTTTCAAGTCTCAAAGATAGGATAAGTACAGATATTAATTATTTTAAAGGGGTTTCTTGTTCTATCAAAACTCAGCGTTATAATACCGCTCAGGAGGATTTTTTGATTCAGTACATAGAGAGCCATTCAAATTTTGCTGCAGGAATATTTTGTGGAAAAGATGGGAAGGACCCATGAAACACTAGATTAGACAGTATACACAATATAGTTACTCTTCAAATATTAAAAAGTCACAAATAATCCGCAATTCCAGCCAAACATCAACAAATAATGAAAATTTCCTTTAAACGAAAATCGATAATGGTTACCGTGGGGCTCATTAGATCACGGTAGACATACCGATTCTCATCGACTCGAAATCGCGATATCGGTCGGTAAAAAGGTATACAGAATGCCGCACATGCGACTTACCGACGGCTGTCGATAACTGAGTCTTACCGATACCGACTTCTCTCCGAAACGAGTTACAGAATAGCGCTCCAGAGTCGAAAAAAGTATAGTAAAAGCGATCTATTTAATGGTTTATCCATGTCTGGTTCGGATGTTTGCCGAATGTCATCCGAGGACTTTGAATATCTTATAAATTTAATTGGCTCCAAAATAGAGAAACGTGATACAAACTACAGGAAAGCGATTCCAGTGAAAGAAAGATCGGCTGTTCACCGTTCACTCCAAAAACTTCGTCCAAACTAACCGCGCCAAAACGCGTACGAGTCTCGGTTTTCTTTTGATGTACCGACAACTGGCAGAAAAACAACGAGCACGCGCAAAAAGATCGTTAGTGCTTGTTCGTGCACACTTTCCCGTCCACACTGAATGCAATGGAACGTTGCAAGACGCTTTGCGCGCCCGGTCTGGACGCACCTTTAAGGCTACGAGTATGTGCAGCTTCTTCGCGCAACTTCTAGACTCAAGTGGGTTCTTTTTATGTGAAACGGAGCCAGCCGCTGTTTCTTCAGTCCCCAGTGGCAACTTAGTCTCTCAATAAACTATTTACCTGTCGCCGATGCTGGTTACATCATCATTAGACATGACAAAGGCGTGACTAGTGACCAATAATTAGAATTTTTTTCTTCTTCTCTCCAATAGAACGTGGGCTTCTGAAAAGGTTTAAGAGTTTCCTTGAAATCATCAAAAACATACCTTTTTGTCTCAACCAACAATGGGTATAAATCCTCATCCAAACAATAGTCAGAGTGTCACAATTTTCATTCACATCACCAAATGATTGGGTAGGCACAAAGATGAAATCGTACAATTCAGAAACTTCACCGTAACAAGACCATTAATCCTCTTTTCCATGAAAAGGCCTACTTAAACATCAAAAGTTATTAACATTGCAAATTTCCTTCGTTAATAGTGGTTATAGGTCTTCATCTCGGGAATTTGATATTTCAATATATACATTAGTATGTTTCAAATAATACCCTTCTTGGTGTGCGTTATCGATTGTTAATGTCCTTCTAGCACACTACGTATAGGGAGAAATGGGAAAAAGGCAGGTCTATGATTAATCTTGATCACAATATCACAATAATAAACCGTTTAAATGTATTACAAACGATAACCCTAATCATTGATTTAAAAAATTCCATTAGTCGATGTTTAGATTACGCGCAAGTGCAACCTATCAATCCGGATAAATTACAACATTCAATATAGAATGCGGACTTACCTTTCATAGCGGCAATGTGTCTTACTTCTTTTTCTACTGTCCCACTGACGGTTCTCGTCAGGTCTGTACTTTGTTGTTTAAGGTTAATTATTATTTATGAAGAGAGAATACTAATCTTATTGTTATGTTTATTTAAATGATACAAAAATATGCCTAGATACACGGAAAAACATCAGCATTTTGGAAGTTCTCAAGTATTACGCATTCCAATGACCTGTCAAAACAAATTCAATATGGCGGCTGGGGGCAAATAGTTTGTTGGTGTTATATTATTGTGCTGTTGAAAAGTTTATTTAAATTTTGTGGGATTGTTGTTTTTGTGCCTTTTCATATTATTTAGGACTTATAGTGGTATTAATACATTTTAATACAAAAAAATGCCAATTACGTGCCTTGTGGTTGGTTGTGGAAGTCGTTCCAACAGGGATGCTGTAAAATTTTTTTCAGTGCCAGCGGCTTTAAGCCACAGATTTGTTAGCTTCATTTGATATCTGTAAACAAATATTTCACTTCACATCTAGGAAACAAACAAATTGGATTTTCAGCTTACCTCTTGCCAATATCTGGATTTTGCAACAATAATGTCTTTAAATAATCACTCTGCATCTTGAAAAGTCTATCAACAATCACAAATTCACACAACTTTGGAGATAATGCCGTTTAAACAATTTATTCACCACATACTAAATGCTTTCTTATGACACTTAAGACAATTGTTTGCCCGCAGACGCCATATTGGGTCACGTGATTTGGAATGCCTAATTCCCAGTTAGAAAAAGAAGCTGGTGATTTTTAATTTTATAGCATTTTCGAATTTGGCTGAGTGATGATATGATTTTATTTATCAAATTGAAGGTTAGCCGAAAACCCGCCGGATATACGTCACAAACAATGACGCACACCAAAAAGGCTATTATCACAGAATACACCATCCCAAGAAGAAACGAAGCTTGTGCTATTTTACAATTCATTTTCTGAGTGCGCATGTCTGAGAGTCGCAATTTTAAGCCCGTTATCTGTCAATGACATGTGATTTTATTGTTCACCAAAGAAGTCTCTTTGTTGTAAGCTTTTTGTTTATTTACATATTTTTTTGTGTTTTGAACGATAAAATTTGTTTACAAAATTGAATTTATTAGTTATAGCGCCAAAAACTTGTGCAATTCGTGGCTGCCATTCAAGTGATGGATAATATTAATTGAAAAACACAACAAAACTTCGATATCTATGGTGAAAAGTTTACTGTCGCTCCTTTTTTATAACTTCGTTGTCACTGATATCAGTACATTTAAATTTAATCCAGAATCTAGTGAAGTGTAACTTTTGACTATTATATAAATAATAAATATTTTATAAACAAGTACCATACTTATTCTAATTTTATATCATCATTCACTGAAATTCTTTCTATTGTATACTGATATTATAAATATATTATTGGAACTTTAGTTCTTCACGTCAGGTTATGTTTGAGCGACCGGGGGTCGCGACGCAAGAGATCTGACCGTTACGTTACGTTATGTTACGTTGCTTCATTATGTGCCGTGCTTGCGTGCGTGTGCTCTCTCCTGAGTCTCTATTTCGTTTACGAAGCAGCGATTCATATGCTTCGGCCGGGAATCGAACCCGGGCCGCCCGCTTGGAAGGCGAGCATTCAACCACTGAACCACCGAGCTGCAAAGCTGGTATTCGCAGTGCTGGATATCTACTTGAATTTGTTCGGATAAATTTTTACTATTATTTCCATAATTTTTTTTGCGCGATCGATCTTTTTTTGTTCATTTACAGCATCGGTTGTCAGGACGGTAGGTTGTGTTTACTGGTTTTTAAGCTTAACACGTCGGTAAGTGATTTACTTACCGTTCAGACGTCGAAAAGTAATAAATAGCTTAAAAAAAATTTCACCAAAATGCAAAATATATTTTAAACTGATCGAGAAGTATTAATGTAACTTTTGACATTTCGTTTATTTCGAAGAAATTTAAATTATTTCATTTGGGATTTATTTCAATACGATCGCGCAAAAAATGGTATAAGCATCTCGAACGTTAAGGGTAATCACAACGTTTGCATGTAGATTCCTCTCGTAAAATTGGACAAAATGATATGGGGATTAAGGGGTCTAGCACATTTACTTTTCGAAATACAGGGTGTTGAAATTTTGAAAACTTGAATGTTTTAATTCGATAACTTTAAAATGGATGGATAAATTGATTTGACATTTGGCAGGTTGTTTTTGAATGTAAAGGGGCATATTTTGATAGAAATAATAGTTTGTGCAACTAGTGTGGATATGATGGCCACATCGCACGAGGACGAAGTTCAAGTGCGATATGGACAATCCACACGAGTGGAACAGCATATTTTTTCTACGACCCAATTAAGAAAAAATATAGAAAATAAAAATTTCCATAAACTGTAATATAACTCCAAATTGGGAATTTAACAATCTAATTTTATATTTCCACTAATTTTTTTGTGGTAAACGTACAGTTTTTGAATGTCCAATTTGTATAATGCTACGGTTTCCCTTTTTAAATATACGATGCTGTTATGAGTAGATGTTGCCAGTCAGACTACCTCATAAAGGGTACCGTACCATTATCTATACCTAATAATGAATATTCTGCTAAATATTTCAAACGTCTACCTGTTGTCGTTATTAATATCAAGCAGAATAATTATTTAAAAATGAAATTAACAATAAAAAAAAACTTCTTCACGGGAAATCGAACCCGAGTCTACCTCGTGAGAGCCTGGTTTGCTTACTACTCGACCACCGAGGAATATGGAAATTGTTTATCTATAACGTCAGATGTATTACATAATTTTTGCTTGGAAGGAACTGAAGTTCCGACTGTGTGTCCCGCGGCACGTCCTTACTTTTTTTATTGTATTGGTTTTCACACTTACCCTATCCTACATATAGTGCTTCATAAATACATACTTACACATAATATAATTTCGGTAACAATAAAGAGAATAAGAACCATTCGGTTAAACAACAGCTCATTATTTTTAATAATGGATGGTACCTACTCCAAAGACAGTAGCTAAAACTTATATATCTTTTTTAAAACATTTGTTATGCTGTTAAATTAACTTAAACAATTCATGAATTGAATTTAACATTTGAAACTTTGTCGAAACAAGTCATGAAAATGAACAATTATTATTTGAGCTTCTTATCTGTCAACGTCAATTTGAAGGTCACGAAATTTTGCCCCCAAAACATCAAAGGATTTACGCCGGCTTTCGTTTCTTGTTTGGCTGGTGTATTCTGTGCTATTAGTGTATGAACCATATGACATTTCCTGTTCTAGTTATTTTGATTATTGAGTTTTGTGAACCATTCATCCATACTTTATTCCACTATATTATAATTTCCATTCTTGAAATATCATGAATGAGAATATATAATTTAAGAATAATTATACAATATATTATGATAGTGTAGTTTTTATTTAAAATTCAGATTTTATTCAATATCCCCAAGCTGACTACAAAAGCATTTCTACTAAAATATGTTTCAATAAATAACAAACTTTTAAATTGACTCTAAATGCAACTGAACTGTTTATATTGAAAATATTCGATTGATACTAATTATATCCAAAGTAATTGAATTCATCCTACCATTTCCTATAAATATATAATCTTTATGCGTCCCGAGTGAATTTATTCGATTACGTACGAAATGAACAGTGAAGTCATACGGTTCTATCGATTTGTCTAGACTCGACTTGAGTGTTTAACATGAATCGCCAAATGACAAAGGGGGCGTCCATTAATTACGTGAGGTATTTTTGAGGATTTTTTGACTCCCCCTCCCCCCCTGGTGAGATTTGGTAAGATTTTCCTTAACTCCCTCCCCCCCTTCCCTAATCTCACGTGAGATTTTTCAAATTTTGTGTTTTGGGTGTAAATGTGTTGAAAAAAAAAAAAACACAATATGTTCTACTACTTTTATTTAAGACTAAGATTTTTCCATATTTTATTATAGAAATACTTTTACTATAATTTAACTTTACTTTCACGCAATTTTACACCATTTTCTACAAGAAAAAAAATTACGTGAGATTTACGAAAACCCCCCCTCCCACCAAGTGAGATTTAGAAAGATTTAGTTTTACCCCCTCCCCCCCTAGAACACCTCACGTAATTAATGGACGCCCCCAAACAAAGAGTTACGAAAAGAAAAGTTATCCAAATCCATACCAGGTACACCGAAATAAAGATCCGAAAAATCCAACACATACAGCACGAGAAGATAAGATGGAGAGAGCAACAAAGAGGAAATGAACAGCTGCAGTCCTCCAACCAGCGCAGATTGTCAGGAAGAGCATCCAGGGAACTGCGATGGATGCTCACAGCACCAAACAACAGGATGAATATGAAAGCACCGGAACCAAACCCAAAGAGAACGAAGAAAGGACTTATCTATGCTCAAGCGCCATCCAAGAAGATGACGACGACACAACAGGTGTCCAGTCATTTGGTACAAAAATTTCAAGAGAATTGATCTAGTCAAAAGATGAGTCGTGATTCTATAAAGTCGTTTTCAGTCACAGATCGTTGGCATAGGATTTGCCACATATAGAGGCGGCGCAAGACACACAAAAGAAGATCACTGAAAATAGAGCAGCCGTAGTAACACAGCGAAAAGAAAATACCGTGGTGGAATGTTCTTTCCATGATGCATTCTGGGAGGGTCGGGCTCAGGACAAAATATGTGTTTGAATAGACAGCATATATTTATTGATTTGAATTGTTATTGGTAGTAATCAAGAGTATTTTATCCCATAAATTCAATAAGTTTACTGTAAACTAATCTTTTTCCATCACGTTCACGTTATAATAATGGACCTTTTCAGTAGATGCTCAAATCTCAAAACAAATATTTTATTTGAAAGCTTACTGATAATTTTTCACTTTGTGCAGCTTTATTTTGAATATACATGTTAGAAGGCTGAATAGAAAGTTAAACAAATATCAGTGTAATTTGAACACGCGGTTGACCTTGGGGCAAGTGACGTCATAAGGTCTGGAATTATGTTGGCAGTATTTGTCAGAATCTCTAGCCAATAGAGGAGTTCAGTCTAAGGCCAGTGTGGCCAACAAAAAGTGGTTTTTCTGACAAGAATGACAGTTAATGTCTACTCCTTAAAACATAAAATTTTTGCATGTTTTTCATCATTGCGATTATCTATTTTGTTTTATTAAAACAATGAATACACCCCCGAAGCGTGAATCTTGGAATTTAAAATGACTTTTTAGCTGAATACACAGCACATCGGTGGCCAAAAATTCCAGGAAGTCTTGCCATGTCACCATTTAATTTCTGTTATTCTGTCACTGGTTATGTCAAATGTCAGTTATATTTATTTTTGTTGATATTCGTTTAATTGTGTATGTCCATTTTCGATTAGATTTTAGTAGCATTTCTATGGAGGGTAGAGGTAAGGAGAACCGTCTCTGTGTATGAAAAAGTGTCCATAACAGCGCGCCCAATAAGGGTGGCGCTGCGGTACGTTAGGATACTTTTTAAAGAAAGCGCCAAAAGTGATTAGAAGAAGATAGAGAAATAAACAAGGTAAATAGTTGAAGTTTTGTATACGGGTATTTTACTAACTACTCTAGTCATGAAAATTTTTAAATATTTAAACTCCGCACACTTCACTCCGTCTACAATAGCTATGTTCATATTAGATTTTTTTGTACCCCAGCGCTACTCTGGCAGATAATTGAAGCTTTATTGTCAGTATACAGCTGGACACTTTTTCAACTCTCACCCCATACAAGACGGTTCTCCTTACCTCTACCCTCCATAAGCATTTCTAGTTAGTTGTATCTCTATTCTTCTATTCTTCTAATTACTTTTTCCACTGACATCTGACATAACCAGTGACAGATAACAGAAATGAAATGGTGACATGCCAAGAGTTCCTGGAATTTTTGGCCACCGATGTGCTGTGTATTCAGCTAAAAAGTCATTTTAAATTCCAAGATTTACGCTTCGGGGGTGTATTCATTATTTCAATAAAGCAATATAGATTTTCGCAATGATGAAAGACATGCAAAAATCTCATGTTTTGAGGGGTAGACATTAACTGTCATTCTTGTCAGAAAAACCACTTTTTGTTGGCCACACTGACCTTAGACTGAACTCCTCTATTGCTGCTACACGGCTACGGCCGAGCCAAAATATCCAACGAAGAAGCAAATGTTCCTCGTTTTGGTCAACTTCTTTTGAACTTTTGCTTTTTCGAACTATGATTTTCCTCTTTTTTAATCTCAAGGAACGTAAATGAATGTTTTGCTTGGGCAATTTATATTGTTATTTTAACAAAAACAAATAATCCAAAATGAAAGAGAATATCAAAATAAATCTCAAGGTTACATGAGATGTCAAAATCCAGGGGAGCAAACTTTATAAATCCTATGGAAATAACGGTCTGTCGTTTTCAAGGTCGTAGGCTCTTTGACGTCACGAAGGATGGAGGAGTGACGTCACGTTCAAACCACGCGCTGCTTCCCGTACTTTTGATAATTTTTTTAGGATAGAAATCAAGCTCTAAAAAAAATAAAAGGTAGAACGTGTCGCGGGACACACGGTAGGAACTTTAGTTCCTTTTTAGCAAAAATTATGCAATACATCTGACGTTATAGATAAACGATTTGCATATTCTTTAGTGGTCGAGTAGTAAGCATACCAGACTCTCACGCGGTAGACCCGGGCACGATTCCCCATGAGGAACTTTTTTTTATTGTTAATTTTATTTTTAAATAATTATTCTGCTTGATATTAATAACGACAACAGGTAGACGTTTGCAATATTTAGCAGAATATTCATTATTATAAATAATGGTACGGTACCCTTCATGGGGGAGTCCGACTGGCAACATCTACTTATAACAGCATCGTATATTTAAAAAGGGAAACCGTAGCATTATACAAATTGGACATTCAAGAACTGTACGTTCACCACAAAAAAATTAGTGGAAACTTAAAATTGAATTGTTAATTTGTTGAATTTTTAATTTGAAGTTATATTACAGTTTATAGAAATTTTTATTTCCCAGATTTTTTCTTAAGTGGGTCGTAGAAAAAATATGCTGCTCGACTCGTGTGGATTGTCCATATCGCACTTGAACTTCGTCCTCGTGAGATGTGGCCATCATATCCACACTAGTTGCACACACTACTATTTCTTCCAAAATATGCCCTTTTACATCTAAAAACAACCTGCCAAATGAAAAATCAATTTACCCATCCATTTTAAAGTTATCGAATTAAAGCATTCAGGTTTTCAAAATTTCAAAACCCTGTATTTCGAAAAGTAAATGTGCTAGACCCCTTAATCGCGCAAAAAAATTATGGAAATAATAGTAAAAATTTATCCGAACAAATTCAAGTAGATCACCAGCAATGCACCAGCACCAGCTTTGCATAGAATTTTAATATAGCATCGGTGGTTCAGTGGTAGGATGCTCGCATTCCGCGTGGGCGGCCCGGGTTCGAATCCCGGCCGGAGCATATGAATCGCTGCTTCGTAAACGAGAGAGAGACTGAGGAGAGAGCACAAGCACGCAAGCAAGGCACATAACGAAGCAACGTAACATAACGTAGCGTAACGTAACGCGTAACGGTCAGATCTTTTGCGTCGCGACCCCTGGTCGCTCAAACATAACTTGACGTGAAGAACTAAAGTTCCAAAAAAATAGGGGGACATTTTTTCATAAAATACTTTCATTTAAACCAATAAACAAAAATTACTGAAAAGGCCCATTGGAAAATAAATTCTGTATCACTAGCACCAAAATTCATCAATGTATGCACTTCATTCAAACGTTGTAAACTACTTGGAATATTTTAGGAATAGAGCTCGTTTATTTTCAACGCTTGAATTCGCAATTGAACCTATTATCAGTTGAAAGCTAATGAATCGTTTCAATTCATTATTTTTGGTATATTATTTTCTAGGGCAGACGTGACCTAAGAAGCTACACTTGAAAAGTATTGAGGATTCATGATTTGGAATCGCAGTTATTTCAAAAGTTGATCTTCTTCCCAAATTTTGTAGAAAGTATTTTACCATTTTACGTGTCAAATTTCTCTGCTTGTTCCATGTGAAGAAAGCTTGTTTGTTTGCTGCGCTGTCATTTTTTATACTAATACAATTACAATTATAATAAAAGTAATCAAGCGATGTTAGCCGTACGATTTGAATCTCAAAGGCGAATCGATCGCCGTAATAGGGTACAAGCATGAATTTTGCTATTGGTGGGAATTGACGCTTTATCAGGTCTCCTAACACCTTGCATGCCTATTTTCCCAAAAAAATATAAACTTTACTCTTAAAACGACTTTAAAAATCAAAAAATTTGAAAGTCCGCCAAACCGCGCTTTACGTCATAAAGATGGTTGCCCCATGGTGTGACGTCATTTGTTTACGTTCTTATTCGTGTATCACGCTCTGAGTTCTTGTGACCTAATTTGTTTCTGAAAGCTTTAAAAATTGATAAAGCCGAAAAAAAACTTTGTATTCCAAGTATTGCATTGTTCCAGTGTGTAAATCAGCGTCTATTAAAACTCCAGACAAAATATTTGTTACTTTACCTGGTGATGCAAGCAAGCAAAAATACACTTAAGAGAAGGGCATTACTTTTGTTTGTGAAGACCATTTCAATGTAAGTACCTATTTCTATGCTGGTAATTTTTATTCTTAAATAATTTGAGGTTATGTACCTATATGTCTAGGAATCAACCATAAAAACATCATTTTCTTCCGACCACACATCGAAATATGGTTGGTATATATTATATAAATAAAACATAGTTTAAATCGTTCTTACGATAATGCTTCAACTCTTCTTATTTCCTCTGCATTAAAGCAGCTGTTTGACTTCATAAATTCAAGCAGCATAAATGAGTCTACTTTGGGCAAGTTATCAGTTTGTGCTTTTACAAAACCTTCGCTAGACATATCTTTACTCACAAAAGATGAAAGAATCATCACTGAACACTGAACTAGTAAATAAAATGTATTCTTCCAAAAGTTTTAAAATATCCTCGGAAATATCGAATATTTATGTCCACTTCCACTTTACGTTGACTTTTAGGAATAAAAAAATGCACATACAAACACGTAATGGTCTCAAACAAACATATAAATGATATTTTTACGTCGATGAAGCAATTAATAGTTGATTAAAATACAATATAAACACACAACTACACATAACCTAGTGCAATACAGGCCATATTGACATAACTAAACACAAGAGATATGACATCACACGTATCATTGGTAGCGTTCGGACGTCCTCGGGTTGTGGTCGGAAAGTGCATTGTAATTTGAATTTTATTTTAAAATTTGGGAGTAATTTCCAATGGAAACTGGTTTATTTCCTATTATTAGTAATTTTTGATTTCATATTTACTACTATAAATAAATATCCAAGCAAAATATGAAATATGCGTGTACTCTATTTCTAAAATGCTAGTGTCATATAAAGATCCATTTCGGTTCACTCAAAACTCGCATGGATACTTCCCAAGACTAACTATAATTAATAACCTTAAAATAGACAAAAAACAAACTGAGCTTTAATTTTAATCAACACAGAATTAACTTTGAAACGCGACCAGGATTCATATATTTCGTCTTATTCAACTCGTTCAGTGTGAACAGTTTCGCTGAAAATATACCGACAAGTGGCTAAATGGCTCAACATCAGGTCCAAAGTAAACCGACACGGCGGCTTCAAAACTTGCGAAACTTCCGACTTGTTATTTCGGTCAGTTAATTTTCAGATTCCCGCTAATCCTGTTCTGTGTTGTAATGGGATTTATACCGTGAAAACTGCGATCGCATGTAATTTTATTGCTGGTGTAAATAATTTTTGTTTTCGTGTTTACTTTTTTCCATTAAGGACCACGGTTGAAGTGTCATGGGTTGTAGCTAAATGTAAGTAGAAACATGGTTTATTTGGACTTTTTTTTAATTCCTTATAAATGTAACAGACATGTACTTCAAGTCAGTTGGTTGTCATACAGATCTTCTAAGAATAATAGCAATGTGGTATTCTATTCAAATAATAAAAGCTTGGTGCAGTCTGTAAACTATTTCCGAATTGAATTAAACAATAATGAGAATGTCAGTCGTTGAAAAAAAACAATCAACAAAGAGCGGCGAGTATATTGATAAATTTATTATATCAAACATACCAAAGAGTCCAGTTCACAGAAAAACTTTGAATATGGAAAGCATTAATGTTCTTCTGAAATGTTAGAAAGTATCAGTTACATGAAAAACATACATTGAAAGAGTTGGCGTCGAATTTGAGGGATTTGGCTGTAAACTTGAGAAGAAAGGTGCTTACAGAAACTACGGTCATAACCACAAGTAAGCTTTCACCAAAAAAATATTCGAAAATAATGATAATTAACCGAAGTAACAATTTATGCTGATTATTGATTGAAAAAGCGCTTAAGCAGTTTATTGTTCAGTCTAAAGCTGAATATCCATCAAACTTATGTTGAATAAACTCTTGTTAAGCTCTTATTCACCCAAAAGTAGAGAATTTAAACAGCCATTACTGGACATTATGACTGCCAGTCATGACTGAAGGATAAAGCTTCTTCAGCTCTCATTCAGTCGTAGTTCTGCCTTTATGCAGATTGTGTAGTGTAGTGTAGCTGATTTAAATTGCTGACAAAGCTTCTAAGCAGCTCTTGTTCAGTTCACCTTCAAAGCAAAAACAAATTAATATGCATTATACATTTTTTTGATTTCTTAATTTTATATTATTTATTCATCTCAGCCTCCTCAGTTACATGCTATTATAATTGAAATTACAAATATTTTTACTTACCTTTTTATTCTTCCTTCCTTCGATGGGGATTGAACCTGGGACCCGTGGATTATCATTTAACAATCGATTCATCTTTAGCCTCTGAGCCAAACGAACACATGCTAAATGTTTGCGAATAATGGTATTTGTAAATCTACATGATACATGATACAGAAATATCAGCAATTATGTGTTTATTAAAAAAAACTTACTAATTGGAAAACAGCTTTCAATTTAATATTTGAAAAATTTAATAGACGTGATGGAGAGCCCCCATTAAAAAAAGTCCAAGTTATGCAAAGTTCCACTGCTACATAAACATATTTATATCATGTATTAGAAGTACCGAACGTTCAATTAAACTGAACAATTGAACCTGATGATGAACGGCCACCAGCAAGACCAAGCAACATTATTAGAGCAACTGATGTCTTCATAAATTCACTAGAACCTGATGAACTGCCACAAGCATCACCAAGCAGCAATATAAATGCAAATGATGTAATGAATGCAAGCTTTATAAATGTGCCAGTCAAGTGACATAATCAGAAACATAACCTAAAAATCGCTGAATGATATACACGACTGCATGCATAAATTCTCATTTTAGCGATTATTTTTTGTTCACAGACTACGTGTTAATAAAAGCTGAACAGTGGTTCTTAACTTCACTGAAGAAGGGTTTATTCAGTGCATACTAAGCTGACTATGAATAGCTGAGCTACAGCTGTTCAGTTTTCTGTAAAAGCGCTTAACCAGCTCATGTTCAGCCATTTTTAAATAGCTGAACAATTAAATATTTGATGAGCAAAAAAACGCTTTTTCAGCCTGTATTCAGCTAGTAATAAAAGGCTGAACAACACCGGATTAAGTGAGCTGAAGGAATGCTTATTCAACCCAAGTTCAGCTACATAAGCATATTGCTGAACAATATTCACTAAGTTGGCTGAAGAGGCACTTATTCAGTAAGTAGTTCAGCTTTATGGATGCTGCTGTATAATGGCATCTATATTGTCTGATTCCGCGCTTATTCAGCCTATTATTCAAGTTAGTAGCTCAATCAGTCTTTAACACCATCAATTAACTACTAATCAGCTTATTGTCTGAACAGGCCCAATATATCAGCGTTCATTGTTACTTGGGATAGTAGTACTATTAGTTATTAATAGTGAGAACAAAATTTTGCGTTGTCAAATTGTACTTTTTCTCTTCAATTTAAGACATTATGACAGTCTTTCCTTTTCATTGCTCTGTATCCCCTAAAGATGGAAATACATTCCAAAGTCATCCACTACTTCACTAAAAAATCCTCAGTATCTTCATCGTTCCTATCAAAATTATTGAAGTCGATCCGTTCTGTATATTGTCTTATTCGAAACATGTATTTAAACTTTTCGCTAGATGTAATATTTGTACTTAAATGAATAAGTGAATAGTACCGCGCAGTTATAATGAAATGCTTTTGCGGATGTAAATATTTTATAAATAGTTGGTATTATTTTGTTTCTCGTCCTGCTAGCGAAGAGAGCCAGCCGTTATTCATTTTGGACTCATGCATTTGCTTTGTAATTTACCCGGTTTTATGACGGACTCGTCTAAAAGTGGGAAACGTGAATGAAACATATTAAATTCATAATTATCATCGCTACTATATATTCTCATCAGTTCCTCTCCATTTGAAAGTTAATACTGACATTTAGTATCAGTGAGATCATTTATTTGCTAGCTACCTATCAGTTTTTCACTCAATAGTTTGATAACGTCGATTAATTGTAATTCTAAATGGAAACTTTTCAGTGGCGGATGTACATATTTGCTTCAGTAGGCTATTCAAATTTTGCCGCACCTACCGATCTCTACAACTCTATACTCTAGTTGACAATCATATTAATAACATAATAGGGTACACGCATATATCATATTCTGCTTAGATATTAATTTATAATAGTGAAGTTGATATCAAAAATTACTAGTAATAGGAAATAAACCAGTTTCCATTGGAAATTACTTCAAAATTTTAAAATAAAATTCAAATTTCAATGCACTTTCCGACCAACACCCGAGGATTTCCGAACGCTACCGATGATACGTGTGATGTCATATCTCATGTTTGCTTACTTTTGTCAATACGGCCGGTATTGCATTAGGTTCTGTGTAGTTCTGTAGTGTTTATATTGTATTTTAATCAACTATTAATTGCTTCATCGACGTAAAAATATCATTTTTGAGACCATTACGTGTTTGTGTGTGCTTTTTTCTTAATTATAAAAGTGAACGTGAAGTGGAAAGTGGACATAAATATTTGATATTTCCGAGGATATTTTAAAACTTTTAGAAGAAATTATTTTATTTAGGTACTAGTTCAGTGTTCAGTAACGATTCTTCCATATTTTGTGAGTAAAGATATGGCTAGCGAAGGTTTTGTAAAAGCACAAACTGATAACTTGCCCAAAGTAGACTCATTATTATGATGTCGAATTTATTGAGTCAAACAGCTGCTTTAATGCAGAGAAAATAAAAGGAGTTAAAGCATTATCGTAAGTACGATTTGAACTATATTATATATAATATATACCAACCATATTTCAATGTGTGGTCGTTAGAAAATAATGTTTTAGTGGTTGATTCCTAGACATATAGGTACATAACCTCAAACTATTCAAGAATAAAAATTACCAGCATAGAAGTAGGTACTTACATTAAAATGGTCTTCACAAACAAAAGTAGTAGTATATGTCGAAATATCGTCTTTGTTTCGACGCATAGCTTGAAACCATAATGCCCTTCTCTTAAGTGTATTTTTGCTTGCGCCACCAGGTAAAATAACAAATATTTTGTTTGGAGTTTTAATAGACGTTGATTACACTGTGAAACAATGCAATACTTGGAATCCAAAGCTTTTTTTCGGCTTTATCCATTTTTAAAGCTTTCAGAAACAAATTAGGACACAAGAACTCAAAGCGTGATACACGAATAAGAACGTAAACAAATGACGTCACTGCATTGGGCAGCCATCTTTATGACGTAAAGCGCGTTTTGGCGGACTTTCAAATTTTATGATTTTCAAAGTTTTAAAAATAAAGTTTATATTTTTTTGAAAAAATAGGCATGCAAGGTGTTAGGAGACCTGATAAAGCGTCAATTTCCACCAATAGCAAAATTTATAATTGTACCCTATAGTTATCCATCGCGTTTGAGTTCATTTAATTTTCATTTGGTGTTTTTTTCAACGTTGTTCTAAATCAACACAAAACAACCGAAGCACATATCTTCAGGTCCATCCAAATTAATGTTTATCCTTAGGGCACCTGCCATTAGTGACAATTTGTCAGTTGGTGGAAATGCCCTATACCAAAAACTATGTTTATCCCCAAGCGTCAGCAAATCCGTTAATTATTATCAGGTTGACTTTTAGTATAGAGAATGAAGCATTTCACCTGGCAATTTTTTCGACCAGCAAGGATTGACTTGAAATTTCAACAGAAGGTAGGTGATAGCCCAAGGATCAAAATCTATATCGAACCGAAGGGCGCTAAAGCCTTGGGGGTGGTTGCCACCCCATCTCGGGGGTGATTATTTTTTATCACATTTTAACCACAGCAATCGATTGAAAAAGTGATTCTAAGCAAAAAATGTTCTATACATTTTTATTGTAAAATCAATAGTCTCCAAGTTATTCGCGATTAAAAGTAACGCTTTTTAGAGGAAAAAATCGACGTTTTTGATATGTTTTTCGCGGATAACTCGAAAATTATGCATTTTATCAATAAAACTGTAGATAGAAAAATTGTGACTTTTAAAAAAACAAGCAAAACCCTTTCCTTATAATTTTCTTAAAATCAATAGGAACCGAGATATGGCCCATCAATGATTAGCTTTTTTTTTCCCAAATGCAATATGTGATAGATTCAAAGTCAAATACCGGAAAAATTATGCATTTTTCGTAGAAAACTCATGGAATCTTTTTCAAAGAGCATGATTAGACCCCTCTTTGAAAAAAAAAGGTCTGTAGCATCAAAATTGAGTGAATTATGACAAAAATAATGTCAGTACTGAATTTTTTATACAAAAAAATCGGTGAAAACAACCCCCTAACTACCCCTTTAATTAAAATTGATCTTCACCCTTGAGCAACTCTCTTTGTACATGTATGGTTAATATGTCCAAGAAGTTCAACCAATTTAAAATTCATAGTTTTCGAAAAATTATGGCTTAAAGTAAAAAGTTATTTTTCATAATTTTGTATTTTTTACCCTTTCTTTCATAATAACTCCAAAAATATCAGAGGTACAAGCAAAGTTAAAAAACGAAATTGTAGCTTTTTATGAAAAAAATTTTCCTGTGAGTAGATTTTTTGTACAGTTAATATTTGACGAGATATAGCCGTTTAAAACGTCTATTTACGCACGAGCACCACCTTTTTTTAGCCCTTTAAACTCACTCCATTCAAAAACGAAAGGGTCTGGAGAGATTTAATTTACAGATCCTTGTAGCTCTTGAAAAACCCTACAAAATCGTTTTTGAATGAACTTTTAATCATCAAAAATGAAGGAAATACGTTAAAAAAACCAATCGATTTTTTTTTCGAAAAATTCCAATAGTATAGTATAGATAGCACAATTGGAAGCATAATAATGTACAAAACCAGTTTATTTTTTTTCAATTTATATCTATTACAATAGTTTATAAAAATTGCAATGTTGTGAAGGATGGTTTTTAAAGGTTGAAAAGTTACTTAATGCACGTGACACATTTTTTTTACAACAGAATTATTGAGCAAATCCCTATTAGCATTAATTATTTTTCTCTTGGCAAAAATTCTTTTTTTACATATAACACTAATAACAGTTGATTTTTAAGGGTTGAAAAAGTATAAAATTGTATTTTGAAATGTAACAAATTCATCATTTTACTAATTCAAACCAATTTTCACCTATCTTAAGATTTAGGATGCTATTTTTTAATTTTTGACATTTAGGGGTAGTTTTCACTCCTAAGAAAAAATCAGGGTTCGTTGGCATGACATGATGTATAAAGCAGAGAGTGAGTTGAGACTAATCCCAAATTTTTATGCAAATCAATCAGAGGCGAAATCATTTTTTAAGGATTCGTGATTTTTTTACATTCAGCTGTAACAGGGGCTGCTTTTTAAGGGTTGAAATATGATGAAACAATCATTATTCAACTTATCCAAACCAAATCTCACCCATTTTCAGGTTTAAAATGTTATTTTATGATTTTTGACAATTGAGGGTAGTTTTCACTCCTAAAAACCGTTTAGCGCCTTTTGGTTCGATAAAGATTTTGAACCTTGGGCTATCACCTACCTCCTGTTAAAATTTCAAGTCAATCCATGCTGGACGAAAAAATTGCGAGGTTTTACCTTTTTTTGAGCTTCATTCCCTGTACTATTCCGGAACAAACAGTTTACCTTATCGTACAATAAAGTACTTTTTCCTACTATCACATAGGAAAGTGACATATATCGCACAGTCTGTGTACAAATAAAAAAGCTGCCAAATTAATTTTTATTAAGATTGACCACTGGCAAGCTGTCAAATATATAATTTTTAATTAGATTTACCCACGAATATCTAAATCTGAAGCAATCTATTTGAAAAGTGAAATTTTGGTCATTCTCTTGATAAAAATTAGGGAGCGGTCGAGGATCGAACCCGCGTACTCTTGGTCAGAAGTCCGATGTTGTACCAACTAATCCCAATCACCTGTTATGAAAGTAGGAAAATGTAATGATCTTGCAAGGCATTCATGATAAGTATGTATGAAGTATGATCAACAATAATAATTCCACTTTCAATTTCTATAATTATCCAACCAATTAATAATTGTAATAACCTTCCTATATTATATAGTTAAACTTCTTGAATTTTTGTCACTATTGATAGTTATTGTTATTTTGAAATCAATTATGTTGACTTTAATTGTAACATTTTGTGTATTAATATGTCAGATGTTGATTACACATTATTTAGTGAAATTATCACTCGATCGTAGGAAAAATACTGTACATTACTCGGGCGAAAGTGATTTTTCACACTCGTGTGAATGTCGAACTCGGCTCATGCCTCGTGCTGCAATATTTCCCACTCGTGTGAAAAATGTCACTTTCCGCACACGTTATGTAATATACTATATCTGCAACCACCTTTTAAATAAGTCATTTACAAACCAAAAAAAGTGTGTAAAATCATACATTATACATACGGTAGAAAGCTTGCATAAATGAACAACGCTTTTTATATGGGACTTATTATAATCATTATAATGGGTACCTAAGTAATTGGGCATATTTTATGGGAAACTGGTTTTCAATTTTTTATCAAGAGATTGCGCCCTCTAGCGGTCAATATAGAAACTGAAAGTAACTTCCAAAGATTTCTCCTTGCCTCTTTTACTGAGAAAAATTGACTTGTTGGTTCATCCTGCACTATTTTGGGGTATTTTAGTAATTTTTTCAAATAATTTTGGTATTTAGCCTTCTACGCTATTGAAAGTTTGTTTTAATAAAATATATTGATAATAAAAAAGATGAAGGGTGGCAAATTTAAAATGTAAATTTTTCGCAATAAATTGAAATAACTAGTGCGGAAAGTGATACTTTCCCGCACGCGACTGCAGTTGCCCGAACGACGCGAAGCGGAGTTCGGGCTTGCGGTCAAGGGCGGGAAAGACACTTCACCAAAAACTATTGATTATTATAAATATTAAAAACACAATTTGTTGCATTCTGTAAATTAATTAAAATTTCCGGTCCACTGGAGTTATTTGGTGTTAACTGGTAAGTAGATGACGTCGATGAGGATGGCATCGTTTGAAAGTCACTTAAAGATGACGATGAAGGTGACGGAAACGGTTTTAAGTCATTTGTAGATGAAAGAATTTTATTTGATATATTTTTATAATATCAAACGCGGGTGGTTTGATAGTTGTTTTGTGAGACTACTTTAAAGAATGTATAGGGTTAAATCAAAAAATCTCCATTATTTTATATTTTCAAAAAATTAAAAATGCAACAAAAAGCTACAAAAGATGTAGATTTTATTTGATGACCTATTTCGTAAATATTTATTCACCTGTTGTAACAAAAGTCATAACTTCCTGAGTAAAAAACGATCTAATAAGGTCAAAATTTGCATAATTTTACTTCCAAAACACACTTTCAAAACTAAAATGCCTGCGGGTTGAAATGCACGGTCGTAGAAAAAATAATATGATATCTGTTTTGACGTGTTTCTTAGATGGTGTCATATTTGTGCAAACTTTTTTTGCTGTTCATCTACGTTTTATCTGCGTTTTATCTACGATCACCTTTAAAATTAGTCATTTACGAACCAAAATAAATGTGTGAAATCATACATTATACATACGTTGCAAAGCGTGCGTAAATGATGGGGTTTTCATTTTAACACTCTTTTTTAGCTACGTAATGATCGAGTTGCCTTGGATTTAGTCGTTTGTTGTATGAACTTTTGTGATGTCAGTAAATTTGACAGAAGTGTCAGTTATAGTGAAAAATATTTTCTGTTATATTTAAAATTTTAATTACACTTATTTTAAATGGAAAAACCCCTAGAAGAATGCATTTCTCCGGATTGCACACCACCTGAAATTAGAATTCGTTGTCTATATATTTTTTTTCTACTCCTATATTTTAAGTTATTAATTAGATGCCAATTATCAGTTCCATAATGATCCTCATCATAACACTGGTTTTCATTATAAGACTGAAAAATTGACCAATAGAAATCTAGATTTTCAAATACCCAAGTGGACAGACCCAATATTTTCTGTAGAATGTTCGACATTTTGACAGTGTTTTATGACAGTTTAAATCTTTTGCGTTAATTCTTAAAAGAAATGTCGAGCATCAGACCAAAAATACTTAATGACCAAGGCAAATACATATTTAAACTTATTATTTTTGTTCACAATGATTTATTACCAATAACATTACAGTAACATAGGCTTCATGCTATCATTTCAACCATGTAGTCCCGTGGCGCAGTGAGTAAGGATTTTTTCGATATGTTTATTCCGTTTTCGAGTTCCGGGTAGTACATTTTTTTTTAATATTTTTTCAAAACAAAATTTTTCGTAGAAAAAATAGTGTATGCAACTCTCATGCAATGGTTATTAATACCCTCGCATTAACCATACGAAGCTCGCCCTTGGTTCGTTTCGTATCCTGGTTAATGCTTGTGTATTAATAACCATCATTACATGATCGTTGCCTAATATACTATTAAAGAAAATTCATTTTTATGGTTTTTAAACCCTTCAGAGCACATTTTGTTATTTTTTCTTCATGTGGTCATAGATAAAGTTTTGTAGGACACTTGTGCGTGAAGTATTTTTGCGCACTCGTTGCGTTCTCTGCACACTTGCTACGAACGTGCCTTGCATTTTCGCAACTCGTGCGCAAAAGTATCACTTCACGCACTTGTATCATAAATAACTATTATCTGCCGCAGGTGAAGTGAAATCCGGCAGGTAAATTATTTTGACTTTGACATTACTCGAAAATTATCATGTGTCAGCGTCACTTCTCCCTACCACGGCTCGATAATAGTTTTCTTGCGATTTATTTATAACAAATTATTGCTAGAACTCCTTTGACTTCAGGAATTAACCTGTACCTTCAATTTGAATATAACAAATAATAAGTATATTTGTTCCGTATTTGCTGTTCACTTTGTCATAATAAAATTCAATGAAATATTCCTTTTTATATTCTGAATTCTGAATAGTTGGTGATAAAATTTTGTATGCATTACGTCAGTAAAGTGTCTTTATCGGACTCGCCTGCTATTCGCCTAGCTCGCTCGTCTCGTAATTTCAGACTCGTCCGATAAAGAATCATTTTACTGAGGAGCGGGTAAACATACAACACGGCTCCACCCATCACCACCAATTTAGTAGTAACATAACAATATTGGAATAAATATGTAAATATCAGGAATATAAAACTAAAAAAAAAACAAGAAAACCCCGGCCCATACCCGGTTGATCGAAGTGTAACTATGTATAGAAATATAAGAAAATAAGAAATAAAAAACTAAAAAAAAGGTAGAACGTGTCGCGGGACACACGGTAGGAACTTTAGTTCCTTTTAAGCAACAATTATGTAATACATTTGACGTTATAGATAAACGATTTGCATATTCTTTGGTGGTTGAGTAATAAGCATACCAGACTCTCACGCGGTAGACCCGGGTTCGATTCCCCGTGAAGAAATTAATTTTATTTGTAAATAATTATTCTGCTTGATATTAATAACGACAACAGGTAGACGTTTGAAATATTTAGCAGAATATTCATTATTATAGATAATGGTACGGTACCCTCCATGAGGGAGTCCGACTGGCAACATCTACTTATAACAGCATCGTATATTTAAAAAGGGAAACAGAAGCATTATAAAAATTAGACATTCAGGAACTGTACGTTTACCACAAAACAATTAGTGGAAACATAAAATTGAATTGTTGAATTTTCAATTTGAAGTTATATTACAGTTTTTAGAAATTTTTATTTTCTAGATTTTTTCTTAAGTGGGTCGTAGGAAAAATATGCTGTTCGACTTGTGTGGATTGTCCATATCGCACTGCGTCCTCGTGCGATATGGCCATCATATCCACACTAGTTGCCCAAACTACTATTTCATTCAAAATATGCACTTTTACATTTAAAAACAACCTGCCAAATGTCAAATCAATTCATCCATCCATTTTAAAGTCATCGAATTAAAACATTCAAGTTTTCAAAATTTCAACACCCTGTATTTCGAAAAGTAAATGTGCTAGACCCCTTAATCACGCAAAAAAAATTATGGAGATAATGGTAAAAATTTATCCGAACAAATTTAAGTAGATCACCAGTATTGCGAATACCAGCTTTGCATAGAATTTTAATATAGCATCAGTGTTTGCTCGCATTCCACGCGGGCGGCCCGGGTTCGTATCCCGGCCGGAGCATATATATGAATCGCTGCTTCGTAAACGAGAGAGCACAAGCACGCAAGCAAGGCACATAACGAAGCAACGTAACATAACGTAGCGTAACGTAACGCGTAACGGTCAGATCTTTTGCGTCGCGACCCCTGGTCGCTCAAACATAACCAGACGTGAAGAACTAAAGTTCCGAAAATAAGAAAACCCAGGCCCAAACCCGTTTGATCAAAGTGTAACTATGTATAGAAATATCAGAAAATAAGAAATAAAAAACTAAAAAAAAACAGCACCTAACCGGGTTTCGAACCTACGACCTCTAAGTTGTAAGCTCAACATCCTACCAACTGCGCTAATCAGCTCACATTCAGTCACATCGAATAGAAGGTTAAAGGCTGCTTGGACGCATGCGCACCTCAACTACTGAATTGGTGGTGGTGGGTGGAGCCGTGTTGTATGTTTACCCGCTCCTCTTTACTGCCTTGGTACATAAATAACTATTCCCGCCACCTCTTTCGAAAATTGACTTTCACTGCCCAATTTCAGGGTTGAAAGAGGCTCCTTTTTGTTGTTGACAGATAAATTACACCGGTCAACAAAAAAAATATTTTTTCTTGGGTTTCTGTTCTCATGCTTCAATTCTGATTATAGAAATTGAAGAACACTTAAATATATATGTAGTTCGTAAAGTTTGCTTTGAACTGATTTACAACTTAATTTAATTTAATACGAAGAATAGTCACTTTTAGACATTAATTTCTTGTTATTTTACATCTCTATGTTATTGTTTATCACAACAAATATTCAATAAAATAGAATAAAATTCAATAAAAATTGAAAAATCGCTCTAGTTTCTACAAAAGCAAA